>MU277801.1:29037-42547 GCA_022385805.1 Pilatotrama ljubarskyi
GGGTGGGGTGGCGCGACGAAGACGTTCGACTGCCAGGGGATGCTCGGAGAGCCGCAGTAAGGTTATGGCCTGCCGAAGACGGTGCGTGGGGAGGGAGAGGTAGGCTTGCGAGGTGCAGAGCGCCTCAAGCGAGGGCAGTCCGGGCTCTGAGTCGACCAGGATGCGCCGAAGTCGATGTTGCAGCAGGGGCAGGCGGCGGGAAGCCATGATAGCGTCGCGCAGGTGAGTGGCCAGGGCATGCTCGACAGCACGCAGGAGGCGTGTCACGTCCTCAACAGTGGGAAAACGGGCCAGGTCAACATCCACGGGGGCTGGCAGAGCGGCACCAGCATTACGGAGGTCGCTCCACCAGGTTGGAGCCCCATGCAAGGTTGTGAGCTGCCAGAGAGCAATAAAGGAGTCGAGGACAAGCGCAGGCTTGTCGACGAGGATGTAGCGAAGGTAGCGAAGCGCAAGCGAGAAGCGTCGGTATGCAAGGGGCCACACACCGGTGTCGGTGAACAGCGGGGCAAGCTGAGAGCGAGGGCTAACATGGAGGGCACGCCGGAGGTATGTGGTTTGCACATCGACCAGGCTAGCAAGGCCGGCGGGGCGCACATCTAGGACGACTTCGCATCCGGAGGTGAGGTGCGGTTCCACTCGTGCACGATAGAGTGTGAGCGCGATCGAGGGCGGCAGTGGTCCTACGTACGACGCCAGGGACATGCATGCATTGGCCGCTTTGATCGCAGCATCTTTCTTCGCAGCATAGTGGGGCACGAAGATATCACGCTCTGTCGAGGTAAGGGACGTCCCGACATACTTAACTTGGGCGGTGTACATGAGCAGTCGGCCTTGGAGAGTGAGAGACGGGAGCGGGTCAGGGAGGGGACCGTGAATGCTGCTGAGGGTTTTTGGGATGTTGATGAGGAGGGAGTTGGCTGCACAGTAGCGCTCGAATGCATCGAGTTTCTCTTGCATGCCCGATGCTGAGAGGCTGATGAGAGCCATATCGTCTGCAAGTTCGAGGTGTGATATGCGGCGCCCATTGAGCAGGACATCGTGCGGATGTGGGAGAAGGTCGAAGTCAGAGAGGAAGAGAATCCAGAGGATCGGGGAGGCGGGGTCCCCAATGAGGATTCCCATCAGTGCACGGAAGCACTCAGTCATCTCTCCTGAGAGCAAGGACACGGGGTTAGTACAGCTGCAGGCACGCGGGCGTAGGGGCCTCGGTGGGGCTCACCTCCAAAGCGAACCGTGTATTGCAGCTGTTCGTAAAGCATGCGCAGCCAGTCGACCAACGGGCCATTCACACCCCAGCGCGCGAGCTTGGCCCAGAGCGTGGCCTGGTCAACGGAAGGGAAGGCGTTCTCGAGGTCGAGGTAGACAATCCAGACCGGTTTGGCGAGAGCTCGTGCACGCTCGATGAGGGCGCGGAGGATGTAGGCGTTATTGGAGGTACGGTGTCCAGCGCGGAACCCGCTCTGTGAGTCGGGCAGGCGTCCGGTGTCCTCCGCCCAGGCTCGCAGGCGACGATCGATGAGTAGCGTGAGGGCCTTGAGGAGGCATGACTCGAGGCCAATGGTGCGGTAGCTTTCAGGGAGTGTGGGGTCCTTGCCCGGCTTCTTGACCGCGGCGATGATGGCCGTGAGCCAAGCGTGGGGTGCGGCCCTGGAGTCCACGCAGGACTGGAAGAGGGCTCGCAGATCTTCGGAGGGCATGTTGAGGACGTCGGAGTAGCTGACACCGTCGATACCGCGCGCTGAGGAGCGGTTGTGTCGGCGGATGTGATCCTTTACGGTGTCGATCTCCTCTACCGTAAAGGGGCGGCTGAAGTGTTGGCCTCGTGACGTGTCCGTGGAGGGACGTGGCAGTGCCGCAGCCATGAGTGTATTGAGAGCGCGCGCGAGAGGGTCAAAAGTCGGCGGCATGTCAGCAGGCGGGTTCATGCGGGCGCGAAAGACAGTAAGTAGCTGCTCCGGAGTAACAGGGGCATTTCTATACTTGTCATCTGTGAGGTTGTGATACGCTCGCCAAAAGGCACTGTCCGATGGTGCTCTGAGGAGTTATTCAAGAAAAACACGGCGCAGACCAAGGATCGGGACAGATTCTAGGCCCGACCCTTGCCAGCGGAGCTCATCCAGCTCAGGGGTGAGCGTCAGACCATCACTACGGGTGTGCGGTTCGGTAAGTAGCGGCTGTGGCGGTAGCGGCATGGACACTTTGAGGAGAGACGTGAGGAAGGCAGCAGCATCGGTCGGCCGAGCAGGCCAGAGTGCGGGGACTAGAGGAGCTGGTGCACGCCAAGGTGCCGGCGCGGGTAAGGTCAGAGCTATTTCCGCTGAGCGTGCTGCAGCCGCAGCGAGCGGTGGGGGCTTCTCAGGAGGGTAGGTGAAGATGCGGACAGGTGCTGGGCGAGCGATGAGTAGGTCGGTGAGGGGCACGAGGAGATCTGCATGGGGGCATGCCCAGTGTTGTGCAGCGAGGGCAGGGGCCCAATGCGTGAGGACACGTGGCAGGTGGTCGTGTGGGGCCCAGATACGGAGGGCGCGGGTGGGGTCGAGTGACAGGACGAGTTGTACTGTGCCGAAGATCAGTGCGCGGGCCTCCGAGGGCTCGCCTGGGGCTCGTGCGCACCAGTTGTTGTCCAAGCCCCGCCCGAGGCAAGCTGCAATCGCGACAGCATTGTCGGTATGAGCAGTGGCAAGGTAAGCGAACAATGGTGGACCATTGTGCCACGGGTCCCCGTAGAACATGCGCACTGCGTGGAGTGCGTGGTCTTTGAGCGGCGTGAGGATATCGGCTAGCTGTCGATCGAGGGCGGAGGCAGCGTGACTAGCAGCGGGCAGGCGGGGGCGGCTCGGGAGGGGCCGCTGCCGCAGTGATGCAGATGGGGCCCGAGGTGTGGGGAGGAGGAGGAGTAGGGTTGTTGGCGCGTGATCAGCCCAGTCGAGTGGAGGATGTAGGACTTCGAAGTCGGACACTGAGGGCGAGACCTGCGGCGCGGTCTCAGGAGCCACGTGACGTAGCAGGCTGCGCGAAGCGATGGCGAAGTCAATTACCGACTGACCTCCAGCTTGGAAGGATGTGTGGCGCTCGCGTGAGTGAGCTGTCTGACAGAGTGTGCCGTTGAGCAGTTCTAGGTGGAGCGCCTTGCACATGTCAGTGAGCCGGCGCCCGCGTGTAGAGATTACTGCATCAGGGGACACGCGCGGCAGCCCAGTGTTGAGGTCGCCAACACGGGCATTGAAGTCGCCGAGGAGCAGGAGCGGTAGTTCGCGCGCGAGAAGTGTTGGCAGGAGAAGCTCGTGGAGGCGCTATTCTGCCGTGAGTGGCGCATCAGCAAGCCATGGGGACGTCGGCGGGGGGAGGTATACATTGGCGAGCACAACCCGGGACGAGAGCTCTAGCAATAGCACTTCATGTTGGTGGGGAGGCAGCACAACCTGGACGTCAAGTGACGCGCGATAGAGCACAAGGAGTCCTCCCGATCGGTGGGACAGCAACACCGACTCGGGTCGGGAGAGAGCGACGCAGAGGTATCCCATCGGGAGCACCAGCTGGGCTTCCTGCCCCGGTCGTAGGTGTGTCTCTTGGAGGAAGATGATGTCGTAGCCGTGGATGTGCGCACAAAAGCGCGGGGAGGTCATTTTCAGGGCGAGGTTGCCATGTACATTCCATGAAAGGATACGTAGAGTACAGACATTTTGGGTGTCCCTACTAGTAACAAGTCGTCTAAGAGATAAAGGCAAAGCAGAACAGGTGAGGGCCGCCTACAAGACATATGCCCGAGCTTCATTATAGGGAGCCGCACGGGAGCGCAGGGACATCCACGCGTCAGCGAACGTTTGCGCGAGGAAGCGGGTCGGCATGTGGATGTGTATGTAGAAGGCGTGCGATTGGTCACGGGTCACATCTGCAATGCGGTCGAACACCCCGGGAAGTTCCTCCCATACAGGTCCGGCCACCGCGTATAGCTGCCGTCGCAACTCTCCCGCGTCGTCCGCCCAGCGTACTTGTCCAAAGCGCACCGTGCCGGGCCCAGTGGGAGCATCGGGGGCGGGCGACGGAGCGGCTGGCACATAGTTACGGGGCTCGAAGCCATTAGAGCGGCCTCGTTTGTTGTTATGCCTGGAATTGTTGTTAAATCGTCCGCCTCCTCGTCGAGGTGACGGAGACGGCGAGCGCGAGCGCGTGCGCGACCAGCCACTATGATGGGAGGCAGGAGGGGTGGCGGGAGCATACGTAACTGGTGTAGGCCACGACGTTGGGTAGGCCGGTGTGTGGGGGGCAGGAGCAGGCTCAGCAGCCGTCGGGTACTGGGGAGCGGCGGGCGGGCTGACCGGGTGATGGAGTGGAGCACGAGCGGGGCCAGCGGCTGGCACAGCGCTGCAAGTCACTGGCGCAGGCGCAGACTGGGGAGCAGGTGGGGGGATCAGCACGCTGGCGGGCTGCGGGGAGGGAGCAGGCATTGCCACAGGAGCGGACAACGCAGCATAGGTAGGCGTGGGGACGGGCATCGGCGCATGTGCCAGTGCAGGGGAGACGAGTAGCACTGGGGCGGGACACGGCGTCAGCGCAGGGCCTAGGCCGGGGGCTTGTGCAGGCGCATAAGCGGGAGGCAAGGACGAGTAGTTAGGGATTGGGCCTTGGGGAAGGGAGGACGCATGCGACAGCGCTGCAGCAGGTACGGGCTCGAGAAGGTGCGCAGGGGCGAGGGGAGCGGTCGGTGTAGAGTTCGGCGCTGGTAAGGGTGCAGGTCTGTGCATGGTCGCGCCTAGTTTGTTTACAGCGGAAAGCACGTCACGAATGTCGTCAAGAATTTCAGAAAGGGAGTCCAAGATGGCAGTGTACTGCGCACCTCGACGGTTGTCCTCAACCTCCGTGTGTTGTACGAGCGCCTCGACACGCATCTCGACGTCGTGGAGCGGGATGGGACTAGAGGGAGACAGCAGGGAGGGGGTGTTGAGCCGTTCCTGGATGCCGGCCACCATGGTCGTGAGGTTGAGCAGGGCATCCTCTGTGCGCGAGCGGTGGGCATCGTGGGCTTTTGTTGAGCGGGTAACGAGCTCGAAGAGCGTGCGCACGTCTTGCTTCAGGGCAGGAATGTTCTGGCGACCGACATTGTTTCTGAGCGTGGTGGTGAGCAGGATATCGTCCGGGTCGCCGTTGGGGTCCCGGGGAGCGTCACCTGCTGCGTCGTCTGGGGGCGAGTCTGCAGCGGAGTCTGCGGCTGGCGGAGCCTTGCTGGCGCGGCTTTTCCCTCTATCGAGGGCACTAACGGGCGCAGTCTCGGTGCGTTGGCGCGTGAGGCGGACAAACGAGGCAGAGGTCTGACGGGACATGCAGCGTTGGTGAGATGAAGGAGGGATTAGCGGCATTCTACGCACGGGTGTGGGAGGGTCGATCGAGGAGGCAGGCTGCAGACCACTCTCCGTCGTCGGGGATAGCGGGGGCTCTGAGAGGCCGGCAGGGGAAGTAGTCGGTGCAGCGGGAGGTGGAGACCCCGCGTAGGAGAGAGCGTCTTCGCAGACCTCTGTAAGCTGGCTCATTGCGGGGGTGTATCGCGACGGACAGATGAGCCATTTTAAGGGGGAGCCGTTTGTTTTCTTTTTATGCGTATGGTGGCAGTGGCTGTTAGGAACTGTGCAGTTCCGTAAGCAGAGCGCCTACGTTGTTGCGAAAATTTACAGCGCGGGGGTGTGTAGTTGTAGGCGTCGCAGGTGGGTATGTGCAAGGGAGAGCTGTAGCAGGTGTACCGAGGCGGTCGGGCAGAGAGAAACGACATGAGGGCGAGAGACACGAGGTTGCGGAGGCAGTAGCCACGAAGCCTTCGGTTATCACAAATGTGTCATATATGGTGCGTGCGCAGCGCTGGTTGTCATCCGGGCCCTCGACGTGCCATCCCACCTAACCGTCCCGCAGGTCCGGCTTAGTTAGCCGTGAGAGTCCGGGGGTCGATTCCCACGTTGTTAGCCTTGTTCCCGCCATACACACCGCTCGTCAAGAAACCCGAATATTTCTCAGCGCCTGACCTACCAGATATAGCCGATCAGGCTGATGTGGCCCCACAGCTCTCGGCAATCTCCCCCGTCCGCTCCCCTCGGGCTTCTTCGGCTATTCTTGTTCCTCCCCGCCCCCCGCCACCTGGCGTTTCGTAACACGTGCCCCGATCCCCGCCCCTCCCGCCTTTCCCGCCTTTCCCACCCTCCCTCCGGTGCGCGCTCCGTCCCGCCCCCCCGCTCGGCTAGAGTAAGCCCCGCTGATTAGATTAGTTCCCCGCCTCCTTCCCGATATAGACGGGTGCTCGTTGAACTTATCGCCCCACAGCGCTTATCGCATTCTGCTTGCCGCGTGCCGCCCGCTTGCCGCGCCCGCCGCGTGCCGCCCGCTGTCTGGCCGCCCGCCGTGTGCCGCCCGCTGTCTACCGCCCGCCGCCCACCGCCCGCCGCCCCTTACTCAGCGCCCCTTCCCGCCCATTCCTCACGTCACCGCCATTCTAAAAACCTCCCGCTTTGTACATTCAGGTGTTGCCCGGTTTTGTTCTTGTAGCAGCTATCACACCTGGCACAATACTACAGATTTGGACAATCTCCCCCCCAGACGGCGTCACTCGGAGTTTCAATCTGGTGTTCAGCCGAGATCAAGCAACCTTTCCGGAAAAGGCAGGTGCTCGTTCGTAGACCCCGCTCGGCTAGCCAGCTCGTTGGCTTCTCCCTTAGTTCACACTGCGCTCGCTTACACTAGTAATGGCGATATATTCACAGCTCACCGTCGTTCCGCTTCGCCCTCTTTGCGATGTCCTCCTCGACGCAAGAAACAGACCGCGCCCAAGGCAACATCTCGCTCGACCATCTGCGCTACAACCAGGTCGGGCTCGCCAGTCTCTGCCGATTCTTGGGTGACGGTCCCCTCTATCGACGGTACCAGGCCCGATTCGACGCTGCTGACGTGGCGTGGTTCGCTGCCGGTGCGCACAAGGACGGCAGCCACGACGTCGAGCCCAGTACCTTCCATCAAGCCTGGTACGATGGCCGCCTCGTCAGCGCCGCTGTGGCAAACACACCTCTCGACGTGTGGAGGGCGCGTCGTGAGGTCCGAGATAAGTTGAAGGAGCTCGTTCTCGACGCGGTGAGTGGTTCAGTCTCTACGTTCATGTACGATACTGACTCCAAATTAGGTGACAATGCTCGACCGCCAGAGCGGTGGCGCCTCGTTCTGGGTTCATGTTGACGGCACCGTCCGCCCACAGCAGCCAATCGAAGTTTCGTCCTTGAAGATCGATGCCTACGTCCCTCCCCATCTGTTGCGCGAGATTCCCGGCCTGGAGCGCTCGGTCGCGCAGATGGTACAGCAGTTCGCTGAAACTATCGGCCTGCCAGCTACTGCGCGCTGGCTTGAGGCGTTCGCGAAGACTGGCCTGAGCCTGCCTGAGCGCGCTGCGAACCCTCCTCCGCCTTCGCAACCTCACAACGGCCACGCCCCCGCGCCGCTCATTCCCCCTCCAATTCGTGGTTCCACCCACTACATATTCCATGGTCGGCATCCGGGTGAGCTGGAACGGGTCTTGCAGGGTCCAACAGGAAATGAGGCGAACGATCGCGGCGGCCCCCCTCGCGCATCGCGGCCCGCAGTAGAGCCCGCCAGCACGCGCGACATCCCGAGCGAGACGCTCCCCTATGAGGAGATCAACATACTTCGAGGGGTCATCTTCGACCTCGAGGAGACCGTCCGCCAGAAGGATCGCGAGATCGCTCGCCTGCGCCGCGCCCTCCAACAGACTACAGGTATGTATTGTGTGGTTGTCTACCTAGACATTCGCGCTGACAGTCCTACCAGGCAAGACTTCCTCGCGGATGAGTACGCCGGCCACGTCGCGCTCGGTGGCTCCGTCGTCGCAGTCGGTCTCGGAGCCCCCGCGCACACCGTCACCCACGCCGATTCACGCCCCCCTCCCTCTCGCTGCCGGCTCTCTCACGCCGTCCGCGACGCTCGCATCTGTGACGTCTCGCGCTCACACGCCTAACGTGACGCCGTCTAGCGTCGCCCGTGGCAAACGGCCTGCGCAGCCCGCCGGGCATCTCACCCCCGCTCCACGCACCCCCGCTTCCTCGCCCATCAGCGTTTCGCGGTCAAGCGACAGCCGTCTGACGTCGCCTCTTTCCTCGCCGCTCTCGACTACCATCTCCGTCAGCACTGACTGGCTGCCGACCGTCTCAGAAGGCGCCTCCGACACTGATGCTAATGAATGGGTGATGCCAGGTTCCCAGGACAGAACTCCTTCGCGTCGCCGCGGGCGGGGCGAGACGTCTTCTCAGTCCCCCGAGCCGCCGTTTACGCGTTTCACGATCATTGGTCCACACACCCAGTCCGTCGTCAACGAGTACGAGCTCCCGGCAATCCTGCACCGTGACCTGGGCGAAATGGCTCAGGCAATCCCGTATCAGGAGTGGTTCTCCTACATGATACGTGAACTTGGCATTGCTTCGAGCATTGCTGAGGAACTTTTTGATGCTATGATGGACGACACTGTCCCCGAGAGCTCTGCCAGTGTCCAGGGCCGGTGAGCGGAGACCATGGGAGGAGGTTGTCTAAATTTGCTATCTTGCTGTCTTGCTGCGTCGCATAGGTTGCATAGTGTTGCTGTCATGTAGTATTCCAATCAGATTCTCATTCGCTAAGGTCTCGCCTGATCTGTGCATATCTGAGAACTTTTTCTTAAGAAGTCTGAGCTGCATGTGTCTCTCTGCTTCCTCCTTCTGCGCTGCCACGACGCAGCCACGACGCAGCCACGCCGACGTCAGCTGCTCCTCGACGTAATGTCTATCAGCCACGGTGAGCCGCTCGCCATCATCGCGAAACCCATCCTCCCCGCGAAGAAACGAAAGCCCCCGCAACTGTCCAGAGAGCGGCGAATTCAGATTGCTCAGGACCGTAAGGCGAGACAGAACAGCATCGAGGAAGACATCCGCGAGTGGTACGACGACTCTATCGCCTTCGCCGAAGACCTCCACAACCGCTTCCCGCAGAAGAGTGCCGACCACTATGTCCACATGATGTTCACCGGCGCGGAGAAGCTCCGGAGCACGAGGCAACCGAACTCTTACAACGCGTGGCTCCATCATCTGTCCCAGCACAATGGTACGTTTGTCTGTCATGCGTGCGACGTTCCTGACCCCACCTCCCCCCGTGTACAGCGAGCGGCGCGAACGCCATTGAACTCGGTCAGCAGCGAATGGAGGAGTACAACAGCCTCACGGATGCTGAGAAGGAGAAACTCCTCGAGCAGCTTGTCGAAAACCGCACCTCCAAGAACTATGGTCTCCGCCTTGACAAGCGCGGGCGGGTACAGGACGTCAACCATGTCCTCAAGAAAATTGAGGACGCGGTGAGTTATCCCCGCCCCATTCTGCTCGGGTCCGCCATCGCTGACGCCACGTTCCTGTCATGCTTACTTGACAGCTTCTTGGCCTCCAGTCTCGCGTAGGCATTGAAGCCTTCTTCTGCGTCGTTCGCAATAATCCCGAGTACGACATGAAGCCCCGCTGGTGGTTCAGCCGCGCCGAGTTGGAGGACTACCTGCGCAATACGGTTCGCAAGTTTGCACCGGAGCGCATCGGGATCCTCGCGGAGGCGTTCGCCATTTCGGGGACGGACTTCGTTTGTGAGTACATGTACCTTGATATCCGGACTCGACCCACTGAAGGTTCCCTCGCGACAGCTCAGTTGAAGAATTCTAAAGAGAAGATCGCCTATCTCAAGGGCGAAATCCGCGACCTCGTGCAGGAGCAGCTCGGTACGTCCGCGATCTGATACGGCACGTTCAATTCTAATCAACGTCTGCAGCTGAGATTACGGGCGATAAGGACCTCAGGATGAGCTACGTGCAGTTCACCCGCGACATCGAGATCCCGTACGCCGTGACGATAGTAGGCTGGGCTGGGAAGGACAAGCAGAACCCGAGGCCGTGGGTCAACCCATCTCAGCTCTCCAACGACCTCGAATTGCTCAAGGGCCTACGGAGCGACCTCCTCACCGGCGAGTGCGCCTTTGTCCGCCTGACTCCCCAGCAACACGAGGCGACGAAGGACGCCTACAATCAGCGGGTGGAGGCCGGCGACGTGCCTCAGCGCAAGAAGCGCAAGGACGCCGGCGTGAAGCGCAAGAAGCGCGCTGACCGCGCGGAGGACTCAAGCAACAAGCGTCCTCATACGGATGCTGGAGGGCCTGACCCGGATGCCTCCCTGGAGACCTCCGCCGACGCGTGATACCGAGGCCCCCCTCCCTCTATAGCCACCCCCTCTGCGTCGCGGTGCTCGGACGCACGACGGCCGGAGGCCTCACGCGGTAGACTACGTATAGATACTGTTCCTTGTGCTCTGCTCGTGTCATCTCGCTTTCCTATTGCTGACGTCCCCTTCTCATGTTGTGCCTTGCCCTCTCTCATCTCCGTCTCTCGCTGTTCTCCCCACTGCTAGCTGTCGTGCCTTAGAACTATTCGCGCCCACGTTTCATAATGTAGCTCTGTTTAATCAGTATAATCTGCATGCTGTCCTCATTGCGCCCGCCCCACGCGTGCTTCTGTATTGAGCGTACAAGTCCGGCGAGGTACTGCAAATCTCGCCCGCCGGCCCCGAAGGGTATTCAATCTCGACTCGGAGCTTCGCTGCTTCACGCGTCACTTTTGCAGAATTCCGCGAGCGTCGCAGCCTGGGACGCGGTTGGTGTCCCTCGGCGCGGTCTTGTCAAGATACGTACCGAGCGCGTCCTGTATAGAACCCACACGTCTGTGAACACCACTTCTGTGCGATCCAGAACGTATTCGCGAATGGAGCTTCCGACCTGCGCCTCTCACCGGCCCACGCTATCGTTACTCATGGTCCATCATGCGTGCACTAACAGCATCATCGCAGACCCAGCATTCAGCTGCGCGCATGATTCTGTGCACGAGGGGGTATACCGGACAGATGTGCACCGTACCACTTATCAGCGAGCTCCGAACCACTTGCTCGATACTATACATGTTGCCGCCGGAATTGGTACAATTCGCGTGTGCACGATGTCGTGCGGTGACCCGAATTGCATCTTGTGCGCGATGTGCAGAGTTGCGACTCTGGGTTGACGTTCCGGAACAGCACGCATGACTGCCTTCATCAACTTCGGAGTCGTCGCAGGCCTGCAGCAATCTGTACAGGAATGTACATTCTGGAAACAGACTCGCACTCATACTATTGCTCCGTTCGCTCACTCAACTTCAGATATAAATCTTCTACATTCCAAGAAGGCAGATGTATTCATGAAAAACAGGGCGTGCAAGAGGGCGATGCGTGATACAGCGAAGGTACAGATGCAATAACTACATGCTGTCCGCGCTGCTACCGATTCGCTCGAGAACCTTGATGAACCGTCCGGAGTCTCTAATACTATCCAAACCTGGTATGCCGCCTTCCCCGCCGCCGTCGCCCTCATCATTATCGTCGCCGCCATCACTGTTCTCGGTCATGCCGACCGAAGCTCCCGCTCGCACCGCCCACGGAGGGAGAGGTACGCCGTCGACGAGAGTGGGGTCGCGCCCGAGACGAGGACCGTATGCGAGGAGACCCGAGAACCCCGGCAGGCAGGAGGTCTTGTATAGCCAGTTGACAACCTTCGCATTGATGGAGTTAGCGTGTTGCTGACGCCGCTCCAGTTCGGCCGCAAGCTCGGGATACATGTCCAAACTCGCCGAGATCGCGCGGTGGTAGTCGACATGCTCATCCACCATAGCGGAGAAGAGGCGGCGGACTTCGACGTTCAAACGCGCGATCTCCTCGTGGGCGCGTTTGACGTTGAAGTACACCGCCGCCGCCTCCCTGTTTGACCGTCTCGCCCACTCCAACTGGCGGATATCCCGGCGCGCGTCGCGGAGAAGATCGAACTCGCCCAATGAGACCATATCCATGATCTCGTTGAAGACGAGCTGGGCGCGCGGGGGTTTCAGCTCGCTTGCGCGGCGATTGTACTCCGCGAGCGCCTTGCGAATAGCCTCTGCGCGCGTCTTGAGGGCCTTCCCGATCTTGTCGCGCATCTTGTATGCTGTGCAAGAGGCGATTAGTGCAGAGCGCGGAATGAAATACCTAGACCTACCGACTCCGCTCATTCCGAGCTTGTCGAGCTCGAAGAACCGCTGCACTACGAGTCGCTCGAGGTTGTCGAGCGCGCGACGATACTTCCGGCATGCAAGCTCGTCCTTCATCCTCTTGTACTCAGGCGACTGCGGCATCCACCGCTCTTCGACCTCGAGGACTTCTTCGAGGCGGCAGACCTCCTCTTCAGCCTGTTGGACGCGCACGTGCGCGTTGCGATAATTGCGTCTGATCTTGCGCACCTCCGTCGGGCCGAGGGACTGAGCGACGATGAGATAGTCGAGTTTCTTGAACAACTCGATCGCAGCCTGATCCTTGAGGCTACGTAACATCAGTACAGTGAGTCGGAAGAGCATGCACGAGAACGCGAGACATACCGCGCTTTCTCGAGGTTGTCGAGAGCCTCCATATACTCCAGTTTGTGGGCTAATTCCGGGGGCTCGCTCTTGAGGGACTGCAGATATTCGCCTTCCTCCACGAGGTAGCGCTCGTAGTCGACATCTGAGGTACCCAGCTCCACGCTATAGACCGCGAGAGCGCGCGTACCCTCTTCGATGATCTGCAAAGCTTGTCGATAGTTGTTGAAGATGAATTTGCCTGGCATGGATCCCGATCAGCAGGTTCCTTGCAATAGGGGAATTAGCACTCACCAGATTCTTCGTGCTTTTGCATGCCCCAAAAATGGACGTATTGCTCGATCGCCTGGTGACGATGGAATTCGGTCGCCAGGCGCGTGCCCGATGCAAGGCCGTTCAGGAGCGAAAAAAAGCGCTCGCATCCTTCGAAGTCCTCCTTGCCGACGCCGTCCATATACATGGGGTGCCACTGCAGCTGACAGCCACGATTGTGACTATGCCCGTGGAAGGCCGGTACGACCCCGGACACTCGTCCTTCAACACGGGGACCGAGGGAGCTCCTTTTGAGGGTCTTGTCAAACTCACAGTATATGTCGTAACCGAGCTTGACCTTGAGATCCTCGCCGTATACCGATAGGAGCTTGTCGACGATGGCGATGGGGTACTTCAACCTGCAGGGTGTCAGTGGACTCGAGGTGCACGAACACGGAAATTTACTCACAATTCACCACTGCGAACCATGTCGCACATGGTGAGGACCTGGCCATGGCGGCACAGGCAACAGAAGACGCCGGTGGTGTTGAAGAGCGCAAACATCTTCTTTCGCGCTTCGGGTCCTGCGTTACGCCAACGCTCGGCGCAGAGGGAAGGCGAGTCCGCGGGTTCCATGGCGGGCGGGGCGCAGCTGTCATCGCTTGATGACAAGGCGGGCGTGCCGGGATCATCAGGTGGCGTCGCGGTGATGTGCCAAAATCTACCCTAAAGCCGTGGGGTTGAGGCCGAGAGCCTTTGTAGGTCGAGGCCTCTGACGGGCTGAGCTGAGGTAGATGG
>MU277802.1:2329-28194 GCA_022385805.1 Pilatotrama ljubarskyi
CTTCGCAGCTTCGCATCTTCGCGCATCTTCGCACTTCTTCGCACAGACCCGCAGGCCTTCGCAGCTTCGCAGCCTCCGCAACGGATCACAAAGTCCCGCGAGGGACTCAACGTGCAGCCATCGCGCAGAACCTGGGGGATGACCAGGCGTTTGGGGAGCGAAGTCTTTCGCACCAGCCTGCCCTGAAGATGGCCCCGGCGCTAGGTCCATGCGTTCGCAGTTGGCTCGGCAGCATGAAGGTCCGGTCCGGTGTCATATGCGTAGCACGCCATTTTGGCACCGATGTAAAATACTCGCGCTTCGCAGTGCAGCAATCCAGCTTCCGCTCCCCCCCTCCTGAGAGCAGAGACCTCACTGTGCCCTAACTGTGTTTGTGTCCGCGTCCCTCTTGCGTTTACTACTTCGCCGCGTCGAGTTTTCCTATTGAGCATTGCGTCTTTCTCTTCACTGTTCGCGTCTTACACTGAGTTGCTGTTGAATACTGCGTAGCTGCGAAGAATCACTAAGTCCCTCCGCATCCGCGTTGAGCCCGACGAGACTGCGAAGAGCGTAACGAGTATCCGCGAAGACCCGCGAACGGTTGCGCACATCTGCGAAGAGCTTGCGAACACCCACGAAGAACTCTGTTTGCTCCGATCCACTGCCGCATCGCGACGTTCGCCTCAAGGGCACCCCGGCCGAACCGCTACATCTCCTGATCCCGCCATCTACCTCAGCTCAGCTCGTCAGAGGCCTCGACCTACAAAGGCTCTCGGCCTCAACCTCACGGCTTTAGGGTAGATTTGGCACATCAACGATTTGCGGCAGGTCAGCGTGCTGGATCGAGTCGAGCTCCTCGACACATATGCCGAACTCATTCTTAAGCCGCTTGCGTAGATTTCTCATGTACTGACAGGCAATGTCGTAGCAGCCCTTCAGGAGAAGTAATGTCAAGTACCGTTGCAGGCAGGACACGAGAGCGAAGTTGACATAGAGGTACCTGCCATAAGATCAGCACTTAGTCTTCCCAGATCGATGATGCACGAACCCCTCCGCACGTAGCAGATCTACAATACTGCCGGGCAACATGAACATGTGACGGCAGGTGATGGCGATGATGCCAGAAACCTTGCCCTTGTACTTTCCGTAGCCCATGGCACTGAACTGGTTGCAAGTCATTGACTATCTATTGTCGCAGATGTGCAGTGTGGCGTCGTCGATGTCTGGGATCTGGCCGGGGGCGAATGGAACCTGAAATCGATCTTCCGAGAGCTCAACTCTGGACACCACGCGAGCGTCCTCATCAAGCGGATCGACGTCGGCATCACCCCAGGGCTAGGCCAAGAAGTCGCGAGGCTCGACGGAGCTGCCGATGCACGCTCGCCCAACATTGTTATCGGCCCAGGCGCCGCGAAGACCGTCAAAATGCTGAAGGGAGTGGCGAACGATAACCCCGCCGTCAAGCTCGAGGGTAACGGTGTCGGTCGCAGAGGCAAGCAGGTGACTGGCGCGGTCCCTCCGGCCGTAGCCAAGCCAGGGGGGAACGCTCCTGCCGCTCGCCTCCCCACTTCCGACAGGCCTTTGCGCAGCCGTATGAACTTTGTGGTGTGGACCATCCCATGTAGTTACTAACCTGCGCTAACGTGCTATACACAGAGTCCCGACGACCTTGGGGCAATGCGGCTGGGTTCCACCAAACGGCAGAAGACTGGAGGTAGTGTAGTCGCGAAGGGAGCACAGCGCACGGGTAGCACAGTGAATGCGGGGACCAGCGGTCGTGTAGAGGGCATAGCAGCGGCAGGAGGGAGCGGTAGCGTGAACAGGCCCGCAGGTGCCGCAGGGGATGCGCGTCCAGCTCGTGGCCTAGGCCTAGGGCGTGTCATACAGCGCGAGCTAGCCAGGCGTCGACTCGCTCGGGGGGAGAGAGCTGGTCCGATACAGCCGGGGGATGTGATTGACCTGACCGGAGATTCGGACAAGGAGAAAGTCGACGCTGCTAAACCGTAGTTACACCGTGGCGGACTAGCTCAGATAGGAGCCCCAAAGTGCTTGGACATCGTAGAAAATGGCAGAAGAAAGTATGAATTGACTCTCGGTGCCTGTCGAAGTATGGCCGTCCCCTTCCGTATGGCCGGCCCCTTGCAGCGGGTGAAATTTGCAGCTCGCGGGGCCGAGAACAGCGCATAACAGGGCTGCCTGCGAGCGCGGCTCCTTCGCACCCCTCTTCCTCCTCTTCATCATCACCCTCCCGCGTATGCCGCTCTCACATCAGAAATGCCTGAACACATCCGTGTGTACCATCTGGAGCGCAAGGAACAGAAAGCGTGGCACGCGGTGAATGGAGAACGTCGCGAAGACTATAGCAAGAAACTCAGAGCTCTTTGCCTGCGGGACTCCGAAAAACGCAAGTTGGTCCAAAAAGGCGACGGCAACAACGATGTCAGCGTGGCGTGGGAAGGGCCGTTGATCTGGACAGAACAAGACTTTGATCCCTTCATTCACCACCCATATCAACATATTCCTAAAGACAAGTACGGGACAGAGTTCGGTAAACCGTTAAGGCTTTTGGAGTACGTGGATAAGTCGGCTGTTTGTAAGTCAAGTAGTCTTCCAGGGGAGCAAGCACTACTATGAATCCGCCGTATTCACACCTTCATCTGCAGATGTGACTTTGGCCGACAAAACTCAGCCGTTCACACTCTCTGGGTGTTACTGGTGGAACAGTAATGAGTCAATACTCACGCCTCTCACTCTGCGCTATTGTCCTGCGGTCGCGATTGCCGCGTCACGGAAGACCTTCGCTACAAGCCGATTCGGGGTATCCTGGATCTTCGGCCCTATCCATGCGCCAGCTTCTGTCCGATCGACTGTCCGACTGCGACTGACGTATGACGACAGAGTCCAGGATGCTTTCGAAAAAGACAGTTGGGGATTACTGGAAGCTCCGGTAAGCAGTGTGGCTCAGCGCTCATCAGCCGGACGTGTTTATCATACAAATCACCACCGGTCTACAGTCTCTTTGCTTAGAGCTTTTCCAGCAAAAAAAGGGACTGAGTGACGGGGCTACTGTCAGTTGGTTCTTCTTTGGTGACTGCCTCGGAATCTGATTGCTGAACGTCGCACAGCGAGGGCTTACCTTTTACTTCGGCTTACGTCTTCGTGACACCGGACTTCCCAGGTAAGCATGTGCATCTTCGTGTCCGTGACCGGTCGTTCTGTCCCATATAACGTCGATTTTGCGAACATAGTTGGTGGGGCCTGAACAGATGGCCTTGTCCCGGGCGGGAGCCGCGCTGGTCCGACAATATACCCGTCCTGGCGCACGCTGCTGATTGGGAAATAACGCTGGAGTCCATGTGTTTTGAGGAAGTCTACAACGACGGATCGTTCCGAGAGCATTCAAGTGGACCGCTCTCTTTCTCTGGTGGTCTCAAGGTCTTACTCGACACCGGTAAGTGGAGTCGTCTACATTCGCGGCTGCCAACCAGTCGGCAAGATTGAGGGTTGCGGTTGGCAGCCAGACCCCGTATTACGGCGATAGGCGCCTTGCCCACACAGCCATCTGCCTGGGCCAACGGGAAAAGGTAAAAGTCGCACCTGGCGGGGGTCGAACTAGCAACCTCGCAGACAGAGACGGCACAGTATACCACTGGACCACCAGGGCCTTTTTAGTGGAGCTGGGTTACGTATTGATACCATTTCAGATGGGTCAACCGGTACTCTCCAGCTTTCGCAGCCACCCGCCTCCTTCGCAGCCGGGCGCCTCTGGTTCACCCACCCACCTCCTCAGCAGCCATCCGCCTCCAGCTCCACCCCTTCTTCTCGCAGTAAGTAGACAAGACCGGTCGCACGTGTAATATACGCCCTATCATAACCTATGCATAACCATTGTGCCTTTCCAGAGGTCGGACGGTCCGCCCGATATTCCCTGGACCGATCTCAGGCACAAATGAATTCGCTCTTATCACAGATAGATCCGCTGGCGGTCACTGAGCGCACAAGACTTTCCGCCGGCAAGTCGGTGAGGTCTTGCACCGCCACCCCCATTCCTCGAATGCCTCCCCCTTTCAACGTCATCCGCTCACAGGCTTCTTCATTTCCGTCTCGATCGGGCCGCGCACGTTTCCCCAAGTCATTCATGCTCGACGACAGTGTGAACCACCAAGATTTGATGCCGTTGCAGCTTGTGGGACATTTCATAGCACTCCTCCCCCGACTACGCTTGCATACATAGTACAGGTACCGTACGTTAGCGTGCGCGACGGACATTACTTGTATCAAATGCATGAGATACATCCTTGTCTACGCTATCCCAGTGCGATCGGCGTCGTCTGATTGTCGTCGGTCACCTCACGCTTCGCTACAAGAAAGTCTTCGCATCCCAGTGAAAAGCGCGGGACAAACGACGCATCACGCTGGCCCAAAATGTCAGTCATCATGGAGTATGCCAAGTGCGACGCATACCGGTCTTGTCCTGACTTCTGCAAGATGTGGTCATGATCCTGACGAAGACATGAGCATTCCGTTTCAATGCGCTCTGGTGCTGGGCCATGGGCATTCGGTTACTGACCATGTGTATGGCCAAAACTCCTCCTCCATACCTCTTGGGCGCGCGGAAGCGGTACACGACGCCTTGACTTTCGATCGTGAAGCCCATTTCCGTCATGGCCTGGAACAGCGTTGATTAAGTTGCCTCTCGCGCATGCTTTCCCTGTGAGTAGCGACCTTGGTGAACGCACTCCAGTCGAGCTTGTGATGCGCGTTGGCCCCTCCCTTGAAAATGGAGAGCATAGTCTTCCCGGAATTAGTCCATTGTCCACTGAGTACCCGGAATCATACCTGTTGCGCATCACTGCTGAGCTGCATGCTTTGATAGATGATCACGATCACAAACAAAGGCGCTACCAGCGAGCCTTTACGAAGGCACACAGTAGAAAGTGGAGCGAGGTCGAGCGTCAGCAAGCGTCGCCGTAGTACGCTGAGAGGGGGCACGCTTACCTGAGGTTCATGCCCGACCTGCAGTAGATGCCGCCTGAAAGCGCCCGAAATACTCTCGCGCCCTGTCCGTCCAGTTGCGTACGGCGGTTGTCCAAGCCCCCCCCAGCTGAGCACCGTCGCCCTGCGGCTCTCGTCAACGCTCTCGGCTGCGCCACGTTCGGTAAATACTGCTCACTCCTGGTGGAACCTCCTGGTGGACCTAGCACCCAACAACAGTCCCCGCTTGACCCTGCCTCGATCACGTCGATCTCGGTTCGCGCTCGCAGGCACGCGTAAGACTATACGTCCGCATAGTTGATGCAATGCGTGCCACGCGATGTCTAACGTGGCCGCGAAGCTTCGCCCTAGTACTCCACCCACTCGCTCAGTGCGTCCCCGCCGTTCATGTCTCTCCGACCTGAGCTTGAGCTCTATCAAGCGCCATCCCTAGACCACTTCGACGTCCTACCAGTGCGCGAGTGCAGGGTAGCCTGCAACAGGACGCCTGTCAGGGTATGCCATCACGGCGCGCTAGCGCGTTCCACGAGCTCCCCTCTGGACCTCCTCTTACCCGTCCACATCTTCCGCGGCCCTCTCCTTTCTTTATACTCTGGCTACACGTGCGGCGCGAAGGAAGGCGCAATGCGATGCTATATATTCTCGTTTGCGACCTACTTGCATGCGCATTCCTCAAGTTGGCTTACATGGTCGTCATCATTCATTGCCTCTGCGTCGACTCGCTTTCCCTATTCTGAGTGTCAGTGGAAGTAAAACATGAGCTGCGGGAGGTCGTACCATGCGACACCGTCTAGCACAGACACTTCCTAGTCCAGGAATTCGATGGAGGGGGAGCGTGTCTGACGTGTGCGCGGAGCACGCGAGGGTCCAGCCACGATCTCGAGGGACGGGGAGCGCGTCCAACGCGCTAATGGGGCGCGCGATGGTCCAGCGATGATCTCGGCGGACGGAGAGCGCGTCCAACGTGTGATTGGGGCACGAGATGGTGCAGCCACGATCTCGATGGAAGGCGAGCGGCGCCGACTGTGCACAGATCGCAGACTGGCCTGCGCCTGCGAGCCTTGTTGAATGGACATGGCACACAGCTCCATCTCCAAGCCGAGAAGCGACATCTGGCGCATGCCTATCCGGCGAACCAGCAGAGTATGCGATTGCGCACGCATTGAATAGGGCACTCGGGACTGGCAGCCCTTCCAAGTCGTGACGTTGACATCCCACACCTCGATGTCATTCCCCGGTAGCGCCGCCGGGGACCCACGGAGACGCCAGTGATCACTGAGCAGGATGTTCCCGAGGGGACAGATCTCGACTGTCTCCACGACAGGGAAGTCGTCATCCTGGGCACGGTCGATATCAGTCACGCCTCACGCGATGGTCCGCGGAAGTCTCACCTCTGTCCAAACGACCACCCATGCTCGGCTCTGGTATGCCGGCCGGGAGGTAATGGCCGAGCGCGCCTGAACAGCGATTGCATCCGCGATGTCTTGCGACATCGCTATGGCCTTGCGATGTGTCTCGAGCGTTTGAAGATAGTGGCCCAGCCCGACGCACACCTTCACACTCGTCAGCCGCACGAGCAGCATCGACGCAAAGTCGTCGACATGCATGTCGGACGTGGTCGACGCGAGCAGCCTCCAACCGTTATCGTGCTCGCTCCAGTAGTCGAAGGGGAACCACGGCACGTCATGTGCAGCGCGAATGCAGGCATAGTCCGTGATATGTACTTTGTTCGGGGAACGCAATACAATTTCTTGGGGCTGCGGCTGCTCATCCTCCTGAAGGGGTGATAAGCACGTCGTCACGGAGCGTCAGCATTGTTTCCCACCTTGCACCAGAAAACCAGGAGCATCGTGCGCTGAAGGACGATGATGAGTACGCGGGACTGGGCACGATCACAGTTGTATGTACCTGGACTTTGCCGCCTCCACGCTTGACGTCCGCGTTGTCGCGCGCGATGGGCCGCAGAGCCTCGTGGTCACGGTTCGCCGCATTCTGGCGAGGTGTCAGCCACGTACGCGGGCGGTTCGAATCAAGACGAACCGTGAACACTTGAATGTCACCAGTGCCGTGGTTGTCGTCGTTGTTGTTGTCGTCAGTCTAGTCTAACTGCGTAAGCAAGGATCCTCGCGATGCACTCCAAAACTCACCTGGATGGGCAGTGGCGAACGCCGCGGCGCGCTGGGGGCACGCTTGTTTGCCACCTTGTGCGCCTGCTCGACTCGCGACTTCTTCTCGCCGCGCATCAGTACTTCTGTAAAAGTCTGACGAGGTCTGACGCAGACCTCTCAGACCCTTCAGACCAGGTTTCAGACATATTCAGACAGGCCAGATGGTCAGAGCTCAGAGGTAGCAGGACGGTTGTTCAGACATTTAGAGTTTTCATGTTTTGCCCCTGAAACGTCCTTGTGGAGATTGTTAAGCCAATCTATGCATCCTTCTTACATATTCCACAGCTATGTGAAGTCTAACTCGACTACTATCGCCTCATATTGACCCCAAGTTGATGCATTCTGGACAAGCCATTTCATGCCATTGGCATCAATAGTTTCTTTCAGGAAGGCTCTGAATTAATTACAGAGTTTATACTACACATGTGTAAGGTGCTCCATGCTGCAATATGCAACGAAAGGCCCCTAGGTAGCAGCAGACCTGGCAGGTTGGACAAGTCTGAGGGGTCTGACTGAGAAAAGGTCAGACATCCCAGATGCTCAGAGATTTGCGAAAGTACTGATGCGCTGTGCAGCCTTGAGCGGCCGCGAAGCAATCGCTACCTTCTTGCGTGCTGGGTCGGTCTTTTTCGTCGGGGCCACAGGAGCTTGCCTGGCAGCGCGCTCCTGACGCCGTTTAGCCTGCACCTCCTCGTCTGCGGCGCGTCTGGCGACCTTTGCTGCGGCGTCCCGCTCGCCTTGACGCACTTTGGCCTCCTTTTCTGCTGCGCGTTGAGCGGCCTTCTCCATGGCCTTTCGCTGGCGCTCACGAGCGTTGGCCTCCTTGGCCGCGGCTTTTTGGGCTGTTCGCGCGCGTCGCTCGTCAGCCTCTCGCACTTTGGCGGCCCTGTCGTAGGCACGCTGATCTTTGATTTCGCAGAGATGGTCGGGGTTTGGGCCATCTTGATCCTTCGGAGCGAACACCGCCCCGCACCTGGGCCCGAAACACTGCTCGTTGTGTCAGTCTTGCCCACCTGGACATGTGCTGGGTACGTACATAGACACTCCATGCACCCGCATACCCCTCTTTGTAGCATAACGTGAACTTGAACCTCGACGTGTTGCCGCACCGTCCACATTCGACGTGACGGGGTTTGCGATTACCCCAGCCGAACAACCAGCTTCAAGAGCATGTCTGAAGTCAGCTCATGGATATACTTGCTTGCGACGTCGGAACGTACGTAGTGCTGGAGCCTGTGGAACAAAGTTCGTAGTCAGCGCAGAGAACGTGCAGCCAAGGCTGGCAACTGTTGCATCGAGGGTCGTACCAGTGTCCATCAATAAACCTACATTGATCGGCCATGTCGACCTTTTAGCCTCTTTGACCAAGTCAGGTGGAACGTCCTGAGGTATATGCTGTCACGTCATGAATCAGTATCCTTGAAGCTTTGAACGGTAGAAAGCGTCACTTACAACTGCTACGGTGTAGGTCTGAAGACGGAAATAGGGGCGTGTATCACCGGCACGCGGCGGGGCGAAGTTGAAGTCAGTCTTGACGAAGCTGCCGAGAGGGTAGCGATGGGCAGAACCACTACTTCTGGATGCGGAGATGTTGTGTCCGCTCTCCTGATAATCGATCTCCTTCTCCGGGCGAGCATTCTCGTCCACACCCTCCTGTGTACATGGTTCGACATCGGTCACCCAGTCTGCTTTGATCAACGACAGTGGAAGTTGAACATACTGTTGAATCCTCTACACTCGCTGCTGGAGTCCTGGGCGATGCCGACGAATCGGTTGAGGATGTAGGTGAATCAACCCATGGGACATCGGCATCACCAGGCTCAGTATGGGCTAAAACCACCTGGTCGACAGGTGCAATCCTGCCCTCGTCGGTAACACGATCTGGAGCGACAACGAGGGACGAGGGAGTGCTGCCTGCAGGAGACACGCCGGAGAGTCTTTTGCTCCTGTAGAAGACATCCCAGAGGCGCTGACAGCACAGTAAGCCTATATACATGCAAACCGGCCATATTCATCACATACCCGTTCTTCGGCGGTGGACGGAGGAGGGGGATCGAGCTTAATGTAGAATGATCCCTCACCGGGTGGAAGTGGGTCAGATGTCAAAGGCATAACGAACCAAGCGGAGGACCTGGGGTGCTGAGATGTGAGCAGCTCGTCACCTTTATAATGCTATGACGCATGGAGTCCAGTCATACGCGGCAGATGCGTACCCGGACTCGGAGTGTTGCTCCCCATGCTGAAGACGCTCTCTCACATCAAGGCCGTTAAACACGAGTTGCGATAGCCTATCAAGATGACCTGGAGATACAGCATCAGCAACGCTTATCGTGAGAGCGTCGAACTCACATGACTGAGAGAAGATCGTGCTAGTGTGGCCCTTCGTGGTCGCTCGGACCGGATGATGAGCAGCACAATACTGGTGCGCTGACTAGAAGCGCTGCACCGCAGACGGCCACGCGGCGCATGCGCAGCAACATGTGGTAGAGAAACGACGGTACTGTATTGTCGAACTACATGTGGATGGCGGAAGTGAGTGCGTCACTTCTGGGTTGAGAACGGGACACATCCGGCGAAAAGCTTGCCTAATCCACGGCGGGCCGTGTCACATAATGGGTGTTGCCGAGCTACCGGTACCGCAGCTTGCCAGGTCTAGGCATCAGTACTTTTGCAAATCTCTGAGCGTCTGGCACGTCTGAGCTTTTCTCACTCAGACCCTTCAGACCTGTCTACCCTGCTTCTGCTGCTTCCCAGAAGCCTTTCATCGGGTCTTTTGGTGTCAAGTATGTTGTAAATATGTAGGACAAACCTCATGACTAATTACAAGCTCTTTAGAACAAGAATTGTGCTGCCAATAGCATAGAAAGGCTCATCCAGGAGGTGTCAACTTGGGGACAATACGAAGTGATAGCAGTTTAGTTACACATCACATAGCTGTGTAATACATAGTGAAGGTACATAGGATGAGTCAGTGATACACACGAAGAAGTTTGAGTCGCAAAACACAGAAGCTCATCATGTCTGAACGGCCATCCGACCACCTCTGAGCTCTGACCGTCTGATGTGTCTGAATATGTCTGAAACCCGGTCTGAGTGGTCTGAGAGGTCTGTGTCAGACCCTCTCAGACTTTTGCAGAAGTACTGATGGGGCTAATGAGCCATAAACTTGTGCATGACCGGTACTGATCGTGGCGTGTCGCATTCCCCTTTCTCTACAGCCCAGTGCCAGTGCCGACGCCGTACAACAGCCTGTTTTCCACACCAGTATATAGTCGCTGCATATCTGCATCTCCTACGACAGAGACTCGCCGTCCTTCAGCATGCCTGACCTCCTTAGGAGTTCCCGCACCTAGCATACATAGCCCTGGCGCCTTCTAGATCCGCCCGGCAGCTCGAACGGCAGCACTCCGGGGTCGACGACGGGCGGCGGACTTGGGGCGATCGATATGCCATATTGTTCATCAGGACGCTGTTCTCCGATGGAAGAGGCATACAATTCAGCGCGGAACGTCAGCAAAGTGAACGATACGTAGAACCTCGAACACCATGCGCACCGTGAGATCGTGGTCGTACTGTGCAA
This sequence comes from Pilatotrama ljubarskyi, assembly GCA_022385805.1. Taxonomy (NCBI): domain Eukaryota; kingdom Fungi; phylum Basidiomycota; class Agaricomycetes; order Polyporales; family Polyporaceae; genus Pilatotrama; species Pilatotrama ljubarskyi. The sequence goes on from MU277802.1 coordinate 13,052, forward strand.
TCGGAGGTAAGGGCCGCCCTTCCGAGTCTTGGCGGATGACGCGGAAAATTGCCCATTCATGACCACTAAAGGTGGGACGCAACATCTTGATTAACGTCACAGAGGGTGCCAGATGCTGGGCAAAAATGTCGGCTGCATGGTCCTGAGCTAGAGAGAATGTCTTCATATCCTGACTCCGGAAGTTGTGCGCGCCGACAAGGCCGGGAAGATAGTAACGTCTTGGCGTCTCGGGAAGGTCCAAATGTAGAGAGATGGTTCGAAGTTGTTCCAGGCGTCCCAGAGTCTGCGCGATGGTTTCCTGTGAGGAGGGCGTTAGAATGCGAATAACAGGATACACAGTTCCCGATGCACTCACAATATCCACTCCCGATCCGGCGGCCTGCGACGTCTGGTACCGAAGGAGCTTGAGCGACTTGAGAGCAGGAAAAGCAATGCTGACGAGTTGCAGGAGATCGCCTTCCGATTGGTCCTGGTGGTACTCTATCTCCAAGTCCTCCAGCGCGGAGATGTTACAGCTGTTCAAGATGCACGAGAGGTCTCGAGAGGGTAAGAGGGGGACACGCCACGGGAGCTTGGACTGATCCGGCGACCACCGGCTACATGCCAGATGTGGAACGTACCGCAATGCGAGACTGCGGAGGGTGGAGGGGAGATGAGCGTACAGTTGATCTTCCACGCGCGGAAATGATACAGTCAGTCGCTCCAGGTCAGGCCAAGGATACGTGACGTCGCAATCCGGCGGCCAGATGGCCTGAGGCAACGTATGAGACGGATACGGGAACATGAGCTCCAGCACGCGGAGCTTGGGCATATTCCTAAGGGCACATACATAACTTGTTGATGGCTCGACGACCGGTGGGTGACCACGAAGGCTGAGCTCGTGAAGGGAGGCCCAGCTGAGAGAAGCAAAGGTATCCAACAGCGAGAGTTGGGAGGGTAGCGCGATAGCCTCTAAGGAGTCATGCAACATTGAAAGAATGACATCCACGGCTTCCTTCTCTGCAGGGTAGGGATGGGCCGCATCGAGATATTCCCTTCGTAAGTACCGGAAAGATGTGAGTGGGGCGGGAGCGACGATGGAGAGCGCTGATGGCAAGGGCGATTCGGGCGAAAGCAGGTAGTTGTCGCATATGAGCTCGCGCAACTGCGGTACGGCCAGAATTGTTTGCACGACAGACCACGGAAGACTATGGTCCGAGCCGGGATACCGTGATATGAAGGACACGCGTGACAGCTGGGGCATACTCCTAAGAGCCTTGCTGAGAGCGGTTGTGTCATAGGCACAGCAAAGGAGGGCATCTTCTGTACCAGGCATAGGCGATGGAGCCTCCGACCACGCTCGCAAGGTGCGTGACCCGCTACACTTGTCTATGAAGGTGATTGACCTGCTCCGATGATGTGAGTATGATTCGCTTTCCATAGGCTCGTAATAGTATAGATTAATGTACCTGATGTAGGGCCACAAGACGTCAGGGAGGAAATGGCTCGAGATGGATCCTCTCATGAGAACGACGCATTGACGAAAGAGGACCGGCATGCATAGCTGTCGTACAAGCTTACAAGTTCGCGAAAAGGGCTTCAGCGCGCGGCAAACGAGCAACTCCTCTAGGATTTCATTGAAGACATCCTCGTTAAGCCGTAGAAGGCTGCAAAGCTTAGCATGCGGCGGGAGCCTAAGGCAAGGAGACTCACGAGGATTGACTTCTCGCTGGCATCAGGAAGAGTGTTTGAATCGCACGCTCGGAAAGAAGCACCGGTGCAGAATGGAATAAATGCGAGTAGCTCTCCTTTCGAGGTAGAGAAAGTGTGCAATCTCAAGCAATGAAGGAGGATGGACACGAGTGGCAGTCGTCGCTGGGCTAAAGGTGCTCTTCAGAGTGATTAGTCATACCAGGCACGTGCGATGGTGAGTGCGCCTGAGAGTCGCAGTGAGAGAGAAGACCATACAACTACTCTACGACTGCACGCCTGAGCCTGCCAATTGTCCGGAGCGGTCAATGTCCACTGGCAAGTCCCCTACCATGTCAGAGTACAGTACTGCAGTCCCATCATATTGCAGGCAAGTACGGATGCATACCAATGGCGACTTCTCGTGGTGCGGTCGGCCAAGGGTTCTACTACACCTCAGATCGCTGATAGGTGAGCACAAAACGCAGTACTTCCGAGTCGATGGTCACCCCCTGCCCGCAATCTGACTTCCTCAAAACAGCCTATAGTACGTCCTCTTTCTGTGGATGCAGTCGGATTCACAGCAGAATTAGCTAGGGCAACAGTGAGGCATCGTGGACTGATGCGCTGATAGTACTGACATGATGGATCAGCTACCCAACCTAGCAGTGAGCTCGGCACACATCCTCTGCGTAATTCGCTTTGTAAGCTGTATACTCAGCACCACACGTAGAGACTGCAGTACAGCATGTTGAGGCTCGGCTCAATCTGGCGACGCTCACTAAAGCCTCGCGCAATGCTTCCAGGAGCAACAGAATCAAACGATCCACCCTCATTCGATTGTGGAGATGACGGACATATTCCTCCACGACATCAGGCCAATTGCATGTAACGTTTCACCTGGGAAGCTCCGCCGACATGGTTGACACAAGGTAAACAGGTGCCCTAAGGGGGCTCGAAGTTCAACCGTCTTATACAGTATGATCTCAGCGTCGTCTTAGAAACATACACGAGTCCATGTCCTGTGCGGCGATCCCCGTGGGTACAAGCACTCCATAACCCAAAGTAAAGCACGAGCCCTCTAATTTGTCGTCGCTGTTGTGAACGGGGTGTTGGCAATGCCGACGCGGCTGTTCGCAGTGTCGAAGACGGCGTAGAACCGTTCGAGGAACGTCATGCCGTTGATGAAGTCGAGTCCCTCGCCGCTGGGCGTGCCAAGATCTCCGACAATGAGGTAGATGCTGTTCGCGTTCCCACCGATAGCGGTGTTGAGCGCACGCTGTGAGTGGTGAGATAACCGTGAGGAAAGCGTTTTCGGGCTCAGGACATCGGAGATGACCTACCGGGAAGATTTGGGCATTGGCCGTGAACTCGAAGTTCACCTGAAAGATCGAGCACGTCAGTACGCCTCGTGTGTCAAGACAGCCAATGGGAAGTGTCACGCGTACTCCATTGATGTCGAAGAACAGGCTCTTGAGATTCTGGAATTGAGCGTTGGTGAGGCGCAGCAGGCCCGTCGCGTTGTCGAGCACTGCACCGGTCGCACGCTGGTACCGCTGGAGAGCGTCTATAGGACCATATGAGCATGAGCGGACCGGGCTCTGCGGAGTGCTGGTGAAGACTCGCACCAGTAGCGATGAGCGTGAGCGTGGTTCCGGTGTCAACGATACCGGCGGTCCTGGAGAGGATGTTGGTGGACGTGCCGTACGTGATCGACTGGTCGATGCCGAAGAACTCCGACGCCGGGGACGTGCGTGTGATGGGTCTGCAATACAAAACGTTCACACAGGCATGTGCGCACGCGACGTCATCATGTCAGTTGTCGCTGAGCTCCCATGGACGCCACGAAGGCCGTCAACGTCAACGAAGAGATGGGACGCACGCAAAGTTGATCGCGCCGACGAACTTGGACGAGTCTGTGCCGCCGAAGGTGAGCTCGCCGTTCAGGTTCTCGACATCCTGGGTCGGCTCGAACGAGATGGCGACCTCGTCCGACGTGATGATACCCTGAGAGAAGAGGTTGTCCGTGACTGCCCACGGGCATAGCGGTCAATACCTGTCTCACAGCCTGCGGCAGAAGCTTAGATAGACTTACCCGTAGGGATAGTCGACCTCGTGTCCGGAGAAAGCGTTCCGACGGTGAGGTCGACCGGGCCAATGCTAGGAAATTGGGACGTGAGAGGCGAAGCGGACGACAAGGTGAGCGCAATACATACCCAAGGATGCCATCGACTCCGTCGAACCCATCGGATCGGGTCGCCACGCCAATGGACTGGCCTGTGATGGTTAGACCGGGTCCAAGAGTGACAGTATCTGTGAACTCCGTGCCTAGAGGGAAAAGTGAGCACAACCGTGATCACCGAGCAGAGTCGCAGACTGTGCGTGGACAGCGTACCCGAGACATCCCCCGAACCGTAGGTGACAGCCTAGGAATGCGCAACAGCATCAGTCTTCTCCGTATACGAATCATCAAGAGGGCCTGTCAGGAGCGACACGTACCACACGGTCGCGTGTCTGCCGAGTTGAAGATGTCTGCACAAACGGACGGCCGGCGCCGACCCAGGTGTTGGAGCTGCCAGTGTCAACGAGCAATGAGTCTTCGAGATTATATGTTTGTCAGTGGTCAAGCCCGGTCTGGACGCTGAAGATGGACATACACGTGGTGGGGGGAGTGCCGACGCCGACCTGTTGGATACCCGGGAGGGTCAGCATTGCCCCTCGAGAGCAGAGCTCGAGGAAATCGCGCTTCGCCGGGACTCACGTTGACGACGTAATCGACGACCTGGTTGTCCGCGGGCACGCTTACCACAGCGTCCGAGGTGAGGGGCACGCCAGAAAGCTTCGCGTTCGCACGCGCACGGAGGTTGCGCACGCGCGCCTGGTCACGCGCTAGGAGCTTGCCCGAGCCTGTGAGGTTGAAGCGCTTCGCGACGGGCAACCGGACGAGGTTGTCGCGGACCTGCACCACGGGCGTCGCGCTGGCAGTGACCGCGAGGGTGACTACAAGGAGGAGCAAGGAGAAGAAAGAGCTGGAGGAGCCGCGCGACATGTCTGCCAAGGGTAGGGAAAAACAAGGAGAGAGGATGTCTGAGCGGGAGCTCCAACGGGGGATATTGAGCGGACCAGAGGCGCTCTTATATCCTGGAGCACGAGGAGGCTTGAGACTATTCTCAGAGCATGAGCACCAAATGAACATGCGTGCTCCCCGCTTCTTCGATGCTCATTGGATGCCCTGCGGAGTTGATGGATGCGCGAACTGTCCAGAGAAAGAAGCATAAGTCACAATCGTGCCTGCTCCGGGGAGCGCGGGTTGTATGGCATAAACGTACCGCGGATCAGGCGCCGGGCTCTTCGGACGAGAAAGCGGAGGACAACGCGATGCGACTGCAACACCTGTGAGCCTGAGCTCACTTCCACCATGCACGTTTAGTGAAACGGAAGGAAGATCGGGTTGTCCCAATAACGAGCGGGCAGCCGTCCAAGCCTGGGCATCGTCAAACGTCGTGATCAGGAAGCGCATTGCTTGCGTATTCAAATGACTACGAATGCTTGCGGATCGCGACTGTATGGAGAAGACCTCGGTGCCCCTTCTGCTTCAGCGGGAGCTGGCCAGGTTCGGAAGCGAGGGCGACAATTATTCCTGAGCCGCGGTGGTCACTTCGATAGGTAGCTACAGAAATAGTGTGCCCGAGCATACCCAGATGGCCCTTTAGCCGTAGCCAGCGGAATTCCTCTCGCGCTTGTGTTGCCCGGGTCGGCTTCGCGCCTATCTGATCAGTGGAGGGAGCAAGTCCAGGCCGGAGAAATCAGCGCCGCTGCGTGAGGGAGAGTACTGGAGCCTGAGGGGCGAGAAATGATACCAGACTGGATCCGGAGGTGCGGCGAGGAGGCAACATCTGTCATTGACACTGTCAATACCATCGTCTTCGTCGGCTCGTTGAAAGCCCCAGCACTCTGGCAGCAGGATCAGCATCCGGCTCATTGCCGACGTCGTGACCACTTGTGTGTGAGCGTGGACGGAGCCTATTGCTGTGCATTCAAGGATGGTTCCGAAGGAGGAGCGAGTAAGAGTTGAGTACGAGGGGCCATGTCGAGTATACCAGCAGGACTCAGGTCAATAGACCGTTCGCATTTTACTGTGTTCGTGGAGCACGGAGCGTCCGGACGATCCAGACCGAATGTGGCAAGTCGCAAGGGGCGCATCGACGACGACTGACGCCGCGTCCCAGGCGCATACCCGTCCATAACTACGTTGGCGACCCCGTAGCCTAAGCTCGCGATGTGATGCTGGCATGCAACAGAGTCTTCATGAGTGTTTGCGGGCTGAGCCGATCCCAAGAGGCTACAGACAGCAACACCAGCGGCATCCGGTCGCAGACGCCCTGTCAGAAGCCGGCGTCCCGGGATCACGGGCAGCGGAGCGAGGTGGCTCTTCCTCCCATACGCGGCTGCATCGCTCCAGGGATCTGTGAAGAAAATAAAATCAATGCGGTCTATCGACATGAGTCCTGCTGACAGACACCGATGGAATCGCCGCGTTACATCACCCGCCTCCCTCACGGCGGATCCGATGAGTGAATTGTATAACGGAGCACGAGGTGCCGGCAAATAAAAAAGAACGTACTGCATAATAACAAATACTTGACTAGACCTGAAACATATCTCGGGTCTTCTCGATTTACCTGTCAACTGAGGCGGATGTTGAATTGGGCACCGCACGCTGGTTAGGTACGAAAGGCAGTATACGGACAATCACAGGCACCGTTCCCAACGTTCCACGCGGCTAGCCTTGGGAAAGGCAGGTGTCGAGGAGGCACGACATAGAAACGCCACATGTCGTTTGTGAATATGAAGCATTGTGCCGCAACTCGCCCACGATGTCCAGCAAGTGCATTGCCGCTGAGATGTACTGCGACGACAGGGGTTAAGTATCTTCATTCATCCCCAGAAGGTGCATGCAAGGCCCACTGAGGCGGCTGCCTTGTGTTACGACGAGTCGCAGGCCTAGGCCAAGACTTAGCGAAGCCCGCTGATATCAGTGCTTTCTTTAAGGTTGTAGTCGCGCTCAACATGCCTACCTCGTTTTCTTCTAATGGCTCTGCTGCGCTGAGCGTCTAATAGCGGATCTTCTCAGCCTTCAGAGCCCGAGCGCGCCAGGTACAAGTTCCGGCATGGTTTTGCTGGGTTCACTGCCTAGAGACTATTCATGCGTACGGCTTTCTGCCAGTAAACATATATCTGGTTTCCAGTAGGATTTTTCTCAAGAATCAGAGTCGATTGTGAGTGAGTGAGTGAGTGAGTGAGTGAGTGAGTGAGTGAGTGAGTGAGTGAGTGAAGTAACGCAAGCGCAGCGCATCCAGGTCGAAGAGTCATCGATTCATCCTCCTCCTCCTCCTCTTCCTGATTAGACGCCCATTCCTGAACTCAACCTTACGTAAGCAGTCTTATCATGGCGTCAGCGCGGGCGTCTACCTAGTAAGTATACTCATCTCGACCCTCTGCACTTTCTTCACGACTTCCTTCTCTTTCTGGCTTCATATCTATTGCCGTAGTTTTCGCTAACACCTCAACAACATGAGTTTCGTAATATACTTGCTGGAAGGATAGCTCTTTGGAGCTCCAGGGAATCCTCTTAGCCGCAGCTAACCCGTCTGATCGCACGACTCCACTATGACATTATCCCAAGAAGCGTGAAGTTACGCGCAGTGAAGTGGGCACAAAACCATGACCAGGCTCCTTACAACCATACCGCGACGTACCCAGCATGGCGCACAAGCTGGCAGAGCCATACTCGGGCAAGAACCCGGTTCCACACATCGCTACGAAACTCACGTCGCTCGTTAACCCGCAGAAGGCAACCGACGCCAAGGCTCAACAGCTTCAGGATCACAGCGTTCATCGCGAGGAGAAGCAGACCGAGAGGAACGCGCGGAGACTCGCCAAGGGCCATATCATGCATGTCACCGACCCCACTACGGGCGAGGAGCTCGACATCTGCAACGCCGACGAGGATCCGGACGTCAGGTCCAAGGGAGACAATGTTCTCCACCAGGACTTTCCCCCGCCAAGTGAGTATCCTGTTCAGCATCTTCCAGGGTCTGTACTCAACGTCTCAGACTGGAAGGAGCACAGGGACAAGGTCGTCTCGATCACGAACACAAGCATCGGATACATCTCCGCCGCATTCGTCGCCTCGTTCGTCTTCTCCACTCTACTCTCCAGCGCCACCGCCCGGGTTCTGTGTCTGCTTCCCCCAGCGTTCCTCAGCTACGCGCTGCTTTTTCGCATGAACAAGGCCACCGAAGCAGACTTCGAGCAGCGTATCTGGCACGCCGAGAGAATGCGCGGCCTCGCCGCGGGCTCAGACGTTGACGGCGACGGCAAGGTGACGGACAAGGAGCGCATGCGCGAGAGCGCAGAGTGGGCGAACGCCGTCATCCGCGGACTCTGGCCCATCCTGAACACCGACCTCTTCAGCTCCCTCGTGGACATGCTCGAGGACATCATGCAGTCCTCCGTCCCGACGTTCATCGTAAGTTCTCGCCAGTTCTCGGCTATGTCATGTCTTCTGATTTTGTGCGCCTCAGCACTCCGTTCGTATCGCTGACCTCGGCCTGGGATCGAACGCTGGCCGTATTACCGCCATTCGCTCACTGCCTGACGCCACCACACGCGATACGGGCGACCCCACGAAGGGCGAAGACAGTCTTGCTGCCATGGGCATCGACGCGGACACGATCAGTCCTGACGATCGCGAAGTGCTTGATGGAGACCACGTCAATCTTGAGGTGTCGTTCGCGTACCAGGGCCTGCCGAGCGGCCAGTCTGCGGAGAGCAAAGCGCAAAACATACAGTAAGCGAGCGGCTCACTGTTTGACCTCTGCAGCAGCTAATGCTACACCACAGCTTACTTGTGGAATTCTTCTTGGGAATGAAGGGAGTGTACGGCTTCCGAGTCCGTGAGTGCATCTGTACTGTCCAATGCAGGGGCTCGTTGCGCTGACTGTTTGTCCACAGCCGTGTGGGTTGAGATCACAGGCATTGTCGGGACGGCGCGAGCGCGCCTTCAGCTCATTCCTGACCCTCCTTTGTGAGTTTGTCCGTTACGCGAGTTGTCAGAGGCCAAACTTACATGTAATGCAACAGCGTGAAGACGACTCTGATCTCACTCATGGGCCTCCCACGCATCACGATGTCCGCCGTGCCGCTCAGCAGAGCACTGCCCAACGTCATGAGCCTGCCGTTCATCTCGGGCTTCATCTCCAGTGCGCTCGACACGGCCGCGGCAGAATACGTCGCTCCGAAGAGCCTCACCCTCGACCTCCAGCGGCTCATCAGCGGAGATGACATCAAGAAAGGTTAGCCAGCCTCTTCCGTTGCCGTGGGCATCGATTCACGTTGTCGCAGATACGGAGGCTATCGGCGTCCTCGTCGTGCACATCCATCGCGCGACCGGGATCAAGAAGATGGACACGACCGGCAGCTCGGGTACGCACTCTCACGTTGGCGGAATTGTGCGCTTTCTGACCGTGTTTCGGACGTCTTCAGCAGATCCATACGTCACGCTCACGTTCTCGCGGCTCGAGAAGCCGCTGTATTCGACGCGCATCATCAAGGGAGACTGCAACCCCGTGTACGAGGAGACGGCCGTGCTGCTCGTGGACGTCAACACGGTCAAGCTCCGCGAGAAGCTCAGCTTCCAGCTGTGGGACTCGGACCGCATGAGCGTCGTACGTCCCCTCCGTTTCTCGTAGTGTATAGACACGCTCACGTCGCCGCAGGACGACATGATGGGGTTCGCGGAGGTCGACGTCGTCGACTTTATCCGGCAGCGAGGCACGCCCACCCGGCGCGTCTCGCCGCTCTCGAGCCCGGACTCGCAGCACCGCCCCGGGTCGATCGAGTACACGGTAGGGTACTACGGGAAGTGGCCGCCGAACAAGGCGCTCAGCACCGACGGCTCGGACCCGAGCCTGCCCGACGACCTGCGTGCACGCCCCGAGTTCAAGGAGGCGCGGTCGGCGGCGCTGAACGATCTCGAGGCGGCGGTGCTCGTGACGACGCCGGATCCCGAGTGGCCGAGCGGCCTGCTCAGCGTGCAGGTGCATGAGATCCGGGACTTGGCGGTGAAGACGCTGGGAAAGGAGCGCAGGGGTGGCAAGGGCCGTGAGGGCGAGAAGGGCCAGGACGAGGACGAGGACACGGCGGAAGAGGGCGAGGGCCTGCCGTCCTCGTACTGCACGATGTGCGTATCTCAGTCAACCATTCCTTCTGTGCCCTTGTGTGCTGACGCCGTTGCGGAAAGCTCCCTGAACGACGAATTGGTATACGAAACTCGCGTCAAGCCGATCACGAGCTCGCCCATATTCAACGCGGGCACGGAGCGCTTCGTCAGAGATTGGCGAAAGGCGCACGTCACCGTCACCGTCAAGGATTCGCGCTTGCGGGAGAACGACGTTGTCCTCGGGACCGTCTTCCTGAAGGTCGGTGAAGTGTTATTATTACTGGCTACGGTACGCTGACCATTCCTATATAGTTGTCCGAAGTCTTCGTGAATGCCTCGGAGGTGACGCGCTGTTACTCGCTCGAGAAGGGCTTGGGCACGGGCCGCGTTCGGATCTCGCTGCTCTTCCGACCCGTTGAAGCGAAGCTCCCGCCGAACCTGCTCGGCTTCGACACCGGTACCCTCGAGATCCGCGACGTCTCCGTGCAATCTGAGCTCGGCGATCTCGCCAAGTGCGAGATTCGCCTGAAGACGACTACCGCCGAAGCAGAGGAGAAGCTATCCCGCAAGACGGTGGAACGGCGCGGCGAGAAGCTCGTCTGGTCGACGGAGGGTGCCTCGAAACTGCCCGTGCGGCAGCGCTACGCCTCAGCGCTACTCATCTCTTTCCGCGACGCGTCGGGCTTCAAGAGCTCGGGGAGGAAGGCGCTCGGCGTGCTCTGGCTCCGCGACATCGTCGACCGCGCGGAGGGCCCGGTGGAGGTGTCGCTCTGGCGGGCGAAAGACGGCGACTACTCGCGCCTGAAGCTCAACTACGTGCCCCCAAACGGCGACCTCTCGTACTGGGACAGTGACAACAAGAAGATCGAGCGCGTTGGAATCGTCACGCTCGACCTCGTGTTCTGGCCCGGCATCTCGGAGAAGCACCACGAGATGCTGAGCGGGGCGGGATCGAAGAAGCGCGCGGCCTGGGACGAGTACAACAGGCAGAAGTCGGCTGGCTTCCGCGACGCCATTGGCGAGCTCGCCACGCAGGTCCCGCAGGACCATCAGGCGAGCTCGAGCCGCGAGACGCAGGAGCGGGACGGGGAGCAGATGGGCCCTGAGAAAACGGATGAGACGATGACTGACGGTCCGGTGAATACGCAGGAGGGCGACGACGAGGACGCGGGGCAGGATGAGGAGGGCCACGGCACGAACACGATCGTCTCGGCAGACGACGTAGAAGTTGAGTCGCAGGCGCAAGCCGACGGCGAGTCAGGCGAAGAGGAGCAAGATGGAGAGAGCGAGAAGTCGGGAGACGGTGACAGCGGGAAGAAGAAGCGCGGTGTGATCGGGAAAATAAAGGACTGGCGGCAGCACGAGAAGGAGCTGCACCGCGACCACCGCGGCATCATGCAGTTCAAGCCGGCGCGCACTGCGGAGTGGCTGAAGGACAATGTCGAGGACGGCGCGCATGCAGTGAAGGAGCGCTTCAAGATGAAGGCGCGGCACCCTGATGTCGAGACCGAGGTCTGAGCCCTCCGAAGCATGGCTGCTGGAATGGAAGTTTCCATGAGGTTTTTGGACCCACGATGTACTCTATACACCTTTCATGTTCGATACCCCCGCATGTATAACAGTCAGTGTACGGACGAATGGAGTATGAACTGAATACCCTTTTCCCAACTCTCGACTCTCGAGCGCCGTCACTGCGAGCTCGTACACGCTCGACGTGTGTATGCCTATACCTTGCGTGCCAATACGGTTCTATCGACATGCGGACCATAACCACACGGAAAGCAACACTCGCCTATTGGCAATATGAACGCCGGACATGCGTCGATACATGAATCTGCCCTTGATCCTTCATATGTCTCTCATCCCTGAGCGACGTCTGCCGCAATGAGCCAGGTACCGTAGTATGTGCACTCCTGGGGGTTGACGGGTCCGCCGGGCTTGCAGAAGTCGAATGTTGGGCATCGCACGCAGGGTGCCTGCGACAGGCCGTGCGCGGCGCGCTCTTGCCGTACGGCGCGGTACATATACGCGCCGCCCCCACCATAGTCGGTGTATGCGTCTGCGAAGGCATGCGAAGGCCCCGGGGCGGGCGAGGATGAGCGCGAGCGCTTCGACTTGGACTTCGCTTTTGACTTGGATTTGGATTTCGAGGAGCGGGAGGAGGACTTGGACTTGGAGCGCGAGCGCGAGCGGCGGTCTGCGTCCGAATCCGAGCCAGAGTCGGAGTCGGACTCTGAGCCGGATGAGGACTCGGAGTCCGTGTCGTACTTGCGCCGTTTCTTGCTCTTGCTCTTGCCCTTGCTCCGGCTCTTGCGCTTCCGCTTCTCCTCCTCGTCGCTCATCTCGACGTCGTCGTCCTCGCTGTTGTCCCGCGAGCGCTTCTTCCTCTTCTTGTCCCTCGGCCTCTCTCGGTCCTCCTCGTCCTCGCTGGCGCTGCTCGCGTCGCGGCTCTTGCGCTTCTTACGGCGACGCCGCCTTTCCTTTTCGTCCTCGCTCTCGCTCTCGGACCCGGACTCTGTCTCAGAGCCGGAATCGGACTCCGAGGTGGAACGACTCCGCTTGCTGCGCTTCCGCTTCCGCTTGGGCGAGTCGTCGTCCTCGCGCGACTTGCGCTTCGGCCGGCGCGAAAGCTCGCGGTCGTCGTCGCTCGCCTCGGCAGCATTGGGATCCTCGGAGGTGTCCCACATCGTCGCACCGAAGGCGGGGACCTGTGAAGGTGATCTCAACAGGAGTCAAGTGTCAGGACGACAGGCGGACATACCCGCTCGATTTCGCCGTCGAGGACGAGTACGTTGAGGAGCATTTCGACGTGTTCGACGCTGAGCTGCGTTTCGGTAATGCGGCTCTTGCTGAGGAAGGTGAGGATCTGCTGCGCCGTGGGGTACGATGGGGCTGCGGAGATGGGATAGAGCAACCCAGAGGACGACGAAGGATCGCCGCCTTTAGGTTTAGGAGCGCTCTGTGAGCAGAATCATAAGCCTGAGCCTTGGTTCGCCGAAGGGAGAAGGTATACGGACCCGATCGCGGATGAAGCGCAGGCAGGCGCTGCAAAGGAGCTTGATGAACTCGGTATCGAGCTCGTTGTCGGTGTACCATGGCCCTCCGGTCATTTCTACCGACGGCTCCAAGTGCGCGAGCATGTAGATCTTCCGTGTCGGGAACTATTCGTCGGGGGACAAGTGATCCGTTCAGGCCGCTTTACCAAGAGCGAGGAGAGAAGAAAGCAGACCTTGACAGACTTTACAGCCTTGATGAGCTGCTTTTGGGTGAGCGATTTGAGACAGCGGTCGATCACCGTCTGGTGGAGTTCGGTCTTGGCCTTCAAGTGTTTCGTCCAGATTCCTTGATGAAGTGATGAGGCCGTGGGCTGTGTCATTCGATGAGGACACTCACCTTCATTCCCTGCAGCCTGGATATAGCTCAAGATCATGGACTCCTCTCCGCTCATGTCCTTCTTGCTATGACCTCCGATGAGTGGGTACGCCCGCGAAAGGCAGCGGTAGACTCACACATCGAGCTCCTTTTTCATGACAGCCCGGAATGACACAGCGCCTTTCGTGTCTTTCATCGCTTTCAACAAGCCCTGAATCGCTAACGTTAGCCATCCACCCTCGCCGCTCGAATCGCTACTCACTGTGCCCAGCAGGAAGTTGAGCGCGGCGGTACGCGCCGCGGGATCCGGGATGAGGGCCTCGCATTCTTTCTGCGTGAGTGTCTGCACAGACAATCAGCACCTTCATACAAGCCATGCCGTAGAGAAAATCGTACTTTCTTGGGGTCGGCGAGGGCAGCCTGGTGCAGCCTCTGCTCAAGCGGGTTGAGCTTCCGCCCGCTCATCGTGGCGCGGTGCGTGGGCCTCTTGCAGCTATGACAATCGCCTGTGTGGCCGCTGTTTCTCTTGAACCACTCTTCTACTCCCGACAACGCATGAGAAGAGGACGGAGAGGACAGCGAGCGAGTGCAGAACGGTGTTGGCCCACGCGAAGGAGGACGCCGCCTTGAGTCAATATATGTACCGTAAATCCTTCCCGGTCTCCCGGCCCGATCGTGGGATACGGGCGCTAGTCCGACCACATCGGCGCTTATGACTCGTTGCGAGCGTAGTTTACGTTGTGGACTCCGAGATACCCTACTCTGAGCATGAACACGCGTACGACGTTTCCTCCTTCCTTATGTCTAGGACTTACGGAGAGTCCTGTAAACGCCGAGATGGTGCCCTTCGTGAGGTTGCTGATGTACAGCGACCATACTCACTAGTGACTAGACACCGGGGGCACGGCACTGTGTAACAACCTGTCCCACTTGGGTCACACTCTCATCACAGTCCAAGTGCGATTTTGATGTAACGAGATGTCACATCTGAAACAAAGCAGTAAACCAATTGGTTTGTGAGTACACGCTGAGCCTTGGTGAGACAGCAAAAGACAGTCTAGTCACATAAGGCTTGTGTTCACAATGTAACATTGCGTTACACAGAAATAAAAAAATTCAGTGGCACAGACGTGAATTTTGCATGAATAATGTGTGCAACACTGTAGACCACCTATTGGAAACAGGTTATCCATATGAATCCCATTGAGTGTGGTACAGTGGATGTGATTACTTGTAGCACATTGTATATACTCTGATGTGTGTATCTCATGTTTCCTGCGTGCCACACACCTTCAGGATGATCGTAACATTGAGAATGTGATACTGATGCAATCGCTCACTGCATACAAACCATCAGAGTAATATCACCCAAGCACCATTTTGTCTGTAATCAGCGTGTTGTAGGAATGACTTTGTAGAGCAACAATACGATTGAGATCCGGATGTTATCAAAGTGACCCCAGGAAATACAATTTAATTGAGGCCTTCATATAAATGGGCTGTCTTGTCCTGACAACAACTACTCCTAAAACCTCTACCAGAGATATCACTATGATCTATACCTTCGCCATGAACAACACTACCATTAACTGTGCTGATGACTGACTACACTACCACCACCACAACCAATCTACTACTAAGCATTACAGCCGCTGTATGTGTGCCTTCAGAAAGTGAAGGTGTGCTCATCGGACGAGCCGCTTGTGCTAAACCAATGCTCTCCGCCTCGGGGCGTGAGCACAGGTGCATCAGCTATGTTAGGCTAATGCTCTCCAACTCTCGAGGTGAGCACCGGCCCGTCAGCTGTGTTAAGCTAATGCTGTCTGAGGCTCGACGTGAGCACAGGCCCGTCAGCTGTGTTAAGCTAATGCTGTCCGCT
>MU277802.1:30247-42427 GCA_022385805.1 Pilatotrama ljubarskyi
GGCCCGTCAGCTGTGTTAAGCTAATGCTGTCCGCTTCAGGACGTGAGCATCGGCCCGTCAGCTGTGTTAAGCTAATGCTGTCTGAGGCTCGAGTGCCGTCAGCTATGTTAAGCTAATGCTGTCCAATGCTCGACATGAGCACAGGTGTGTCAGCTGTGCTAAGCTAACATCGTCAAATGCTCCACATGAGGACGGGCGTGTCAGCTATTCTAAACTATTGTGCTCCGCCTCAGGATGTGAACATCAGATCAGCCAGCTGTGCTAAGGTAATGCTGCCAGGCTGGCATCAAGTGGCCACACAGTGCCTGTTGCGTGCATCCTGTATTCGATCGGCAGACAGTTCAGGGAACAAACATTGAGGGATGCCATGCACATCAGGAAAGTCGAGGTCTCCATAAGGAGTGGAGTTTTATGTTCTTCTTGGAGGCGCTGGACGCAGTCGGCATCTCTGTTCAGAGACTGCATCTTCTGTCAACGCCTTTTGACCTTTGTCACAGCCACCCTCTACACATGATTTTCTCTCAAACTAGTTCCAAAGTTCCTCTGGCCGTATTCTAGTTCTATCAACGTTCATGAAATACTCAAATGCTCTCCGTGCATGAGAGTTGCAAGTCTCCGGGCACAAGTGTACGGAGGCAACAGTCTCTGTACAGATTCCGATGGAGATGGGTGCCTCAGCATGGAAACTGGACTCTGGTGTCTCCATTCATTCCATGCAGTACCGTATTGAGCAACATGTTTCTTGATGTATAATATATACCGTTGCATTAAATAGCAGCGTGTGCACCACCAGCAAGCGCGAGTGAGGCACAATGGGAACCCCCCACCCTCTGCGGCTCCCAAGTGTCCCTGGCACATGATGATCAAGTGCCAGCGCAAGCACCCGCTGCCCACCTCCGGCACTGGCGCAGCTTACAGCGAGGAGGGTGCGGACCTTTGGAGGTCCTCTGATAGAAACTGGCAAGTCGGTGTGTTTAGCAAGGGATTTCTCTTGCAAGAAACCCGGGCAATGCATCATTGCAGGATCCCGTGCGCAATACAATGGGCGATAAAATAAAGAATGAGTGCGTCCAATATACCGCATCCGGAGGGCTATCAGCCTCCGGGCCTCCTAGCGGCTCTGGAGACCTCGCGATGCGCGTGAGAAAAGTCCGACATTTCTCTGACGAAGGTTGCACAGGCTGATCACATACCAAGGACATCCTCTATCACATAAACAGAACACGAGAGCACAGAAAGTACATCCTAACATACAGCATAGCAGGGTGAACAACGCGAGAAGTGGGCAGGCTAGAAATAGTTTGTATGTACACCGGCAGCAGCACGTCGGTGGACTTGCTCGGGATGCCACCGGCACTCGCAAGCCTGCCGGAATCGCTCCAACTCCCTCTGCACGGCCAAACGCCTGGTCTCTGAATCATGCCACAGCTCGCTGAACTCATGCATGAGGTTGAAGGCCCTATCCCGGTCCTCCAAATGGCGAGCCTGCCGAGCGTCAGACCTCGCCAGCTCGTTCAACAGGAGAGCCTGTCGAGCTTGCGCCCTCGCCAGCTCGTCCAACAGCGTCTTGATATGGTCACGAAAGAGACCCATAAAGCCTGGGGCGGAGATGCGGTTTGATCAAAATAGCTGAAGAGCGGAAAGAACTCACATGCTCCCCATGCCCCTGCTTCCTCACACCCTTCCGCCTGCAGCACCATAACCGGCTCCAGCGGCGCTCCCTCCGACTCCTCCAGGCTGGATATGGACAGCCAGTGCAAACTACGAGCGTGCAGGTTATACGTAATCTGATATACTCGAGCCGTTCAACGCTACTCACTGCCCGCACGGCATATAGAGGGAGGTGGACGCGCTGATGGACTCCGGCATCGCGATGGAACGATAACGAGCAGATTATGGTGGAGAACGCAAGGGCGGCAGTTCGACGGCGCCGATGTGACGTTAAGAGCGACAAGAAGACGGGGGAAGAATGTGCGTATTGTTGCCTCGAGCACAAGCTGCAGGACTCACTGGCAACTAACAGCACGAAGGCCGCGCTCAACAGCATCAGGAAGAGCGCAAGGTGGAATCTATGTGGGCGTAGGGCGCCAGCCAGTCTGTGCTTTGGATTTCTCACGGCACTCCCTTGGTATCCTAGTGGTCTCTACGCCGGTGGGATCCCACCGCCGCGTCAGCTGGACTCCAAATTGAGGGTACCTCAAGTATTCTAGGCTTTCATCGGCCAGACCCACATTCCACCCGCGCCCTCTCTGGCGGCATATTGGCCACACGCCGTCCTGTAGTACATTCTTGCCGTGTCTCCGGCTCTCGTCTACCCTGGACTGACTATTCCAGGTATCAGTCCCTCCAAGGTGAGTACTAGGCTCGTCGTACTCAAGGCTTCTCCCTTACCATGGGTTCTTCGAATCTTGATAGTTGCAACACGTCAAGAGGAATGCTGGCCCAACGCCGCATTCCGCTCTCGTTGACAAAATCGTAGCGACCTACAATTCTCGCCTGGATGCGACAGCAGCTGACGCACCTGTCTTGCCAGGGGACACAGCTCGTACACGCACACCATACTAATCCACGAGAAGCCCGCGAGTCGAACGTCGGACGATCAAGCTCCGAGCGGCTTAGTAGAGCAAGACACCGCATGAGCCTGAGACAATCACGGTATCGACTGTCATCCTGGTGAGCTTCAAGCTATGCATCTGTGTCCCGCGACCCCGATTCCTCCGTGTCCGCGGGACCAGCTCCAGGCTGCACCGGTACTGCTGTGTGCTGTGCCGACGGCCGTGAATGATCAGTTTCGCGGTGAACAGCGCTGCAGAGAAGACCCAACCCGTACGTTCTCAGTCTTCATTCCCTGCTCCAACTCGGTACGCTGGTCCCTCAGAGCTTTCAACTTGGTCTCTAACTTTGAACGACGTCTCCTTGTCTTCTCGAGGCATTCCCGCGCGACATCTAACTCGTCGGTGAGCGCGCCGATGTCTTTCCCGTTATCTTCGTGCTCCTGTTTGAGGAAGCGAACGAATTCTTCTAATCTCGCCTTCCGGTCGGCGCCTCGCTTCGCAGAGAGCATGCTGGATTGTAGTTCAGGTGCACTACGTGACGATATAAGTGGGCGACGCTATGCTTAGTGTTCACGACGTACTCTTTGACTGCCTTCCAGAATCCCGCTGCAGAGTCAGGCTCCTGGCCGGAGAGGAAAAGGCGAATGACGGCGGCATTGGTAGTGGTGCGGCTGCACACTTCGCACTTCACAGTCTCTGCTTCACCGCTCGCGGCGACTTCTTGGCTTTTCTTCCATTGTAAACATGCGCCGCAAATAATGTGGCCTAGCGGATCTCGTTAGTCTGCGGTTGAAATGGTGGGTGCGACGCGACGTTAGACGACTTCACCGCATTCTGAGAGCAGATAGGGTTCTTCCAGTATACAATCCTGCACAGCGAACGGCAACGAACAAACAGCACACGTTACAGAGCGACTGACCTCCGCTGGGGAGGAAGAGCTGGTGGAGGGCATGTCGCGAAGGATGTCGATGGACGCCACTCCGACGCACGACGCATCATCATCCACCGCTCGTGCCCGCGATCTGGGGGCCGGACTCATGATCAATCAAAGATCTAGTTCCCGTCCCGATTCAGACCATGGATGCATCTAGTCATCGGACCGTCGGAGGCGACGGCTTACTTGGTGCGCACTGAACTGCATTACACGGGGATAGCAATACTGATCTAACATGGGCAGAACTTCGCCGCCGCAGGGGGCAAGAGAAGCTAAATGGTTCTTGCCTACTTATCGCCGCAGAGACGCTTGGGCTACAGGATGTCCGCGATCAGCGGGAGCAAACAGTGGTACAGTATGTAGGGTAACTCACCGGACGCTCATCACTGGCATCCTCCTCCCCGACATCTTCGGCGGTGCGTTCTTTGCGCCGGTCGGCGTGAGTCCCCTGACCGCGGATACCAGTGAGCGATGCGTCGAGGCAGGAGAACTGCAACACTACCAAGGTCTCTGCCACCCATTTCTGGCGCATCTTGTCGATGTGCCGCACTTCATCGCGGCATTTCGAGAGGAGCTCGGAGATGTCTGCTTCTGCAAGCTTGTTGGCAGTGTGAAGTTTCTCTAGACTAGCGCGGCGAGCCTGAATGCGCTCCCGTTGGACGGTGAGTTTCTGGTACAACCTGTCGCATTCATCTCCCAGGCGAGCACAGGCTGCCTCATCGAGCGCAATGGAAGCCTTCAGACCAGCAGCGCGTCTGAAGTCCGAGCAGATCGACGTGGGTGAGTACAAACGCTCTCAGATGAAGCTAGACGACATTCGAACCTGAGAACTGCGGCGTCGAGTACCTCAGCGTTGTGGCTCTCCTCCTTTCCCGGCAGCAGCTTCAGCCGAAAAGACTCTCCGCGTGCTATAGGGCACTTCATGGGGCATGCTTTAGGCAAACGAGCCATGCGTCGAACACAAGTGGCGCAAAGGACGTGACCTGGTAAGTGCTCGTCAGGACAGAAGCACTACATGATCGGAAGCTGGGTGCTTACCGCACGGAAGGGCCGTAGCATTTGAGCCCTTGTCTTTACCGAAGATGTCGTAGCATACCGGGCAATGAGCGAGCATTACGAGAGCGCTGACGAGGACGAGAAGGCAAGACAGCTAGAAGATGGCCACTTCATTGGTAGATACGTGCATATGTGGTCGTGTGCGGGCGGACAAAGGGCTTTGGCGCATGGAGCTGCGCGAGCTGCGAGCTCGAAGTTTATATGATGGTTTTGGCGTTACCTCGGCTGGGTCTCGTAGCAGCGGAGAGCAGAACATTTCAGGGGATAGACATGTCCTCCGGCGAGTGCAGATGTCAACGTCGGCGATACATCCATATACCCCGCTCTCTGAGCGTCCATGAAGAGCGGGGCGGAGCTGCGAGAGGGTAGCGCGACGGAAGGAGCCGAAGGGCATCCAAACAAGGCACGCGCAGGCCCAAGTACCTCCAGGCTGTCGACCACGCTGTCGTACTCTAGCAGATGTCGTTCGTGCAGTAGGTCTGTATTCAAGTTTCCCTCGGCAGCCAGCTTCAGTTGCAGGAGTTCCAACAGTGCCGCACATCGTCAGGCCTTAGGGAAGACGATATTGCCAGTCTCGTCTCTGGGCAGCCCCCGCCAGCTCCTCCAAGCTACAAGTATCGCCTTCGCTCTCTGTTTTGCCGATGTACGGATGCGGGCCCTCTGCGCTGAGCCCCGGTGGACGATCTGGCGGCTTCGCTCTGGGTGGATTACTCGCATGCCTACCGTGCTATCTCTGGCTGCTGTCGAACTCCTCGAGGCTACGCCCACGTGTGAAATGCCCTATGGATTCGACATAAAGAGCGCATTGCCTGTGTTCCCTGGTGCCACTCGCGCCCAGCACTCTCTGCCTTACCACTTTGCTCCCGCACTCCGTCCACTTCAGATCGTCCGCCATGCCGTCTGTGCGGGCTGCACTGGACTGTCCTAAGGTGAGTAATGCTGTCCTAGTCGATCGCGCAGCTCTGAAAAGCTTCGTCTTCGTGACTTAGCCACTGCTGAAGAACGTCAAAGGCATCGTGTATCGCCGACCTTCTGACAAAGGAGTTCCGGTGAACGTTCCTACGGCGATCCACCCCGTCAGAGACTGCCTCGCCGTCCCCCGTTTCCCGTCCTTCGAGGCTATACTTGGACTAGACGCCGAGCTGCACGAAACTTGGGTTTCCTGTCCGGACGCTCTCGGGAGGCCATGTCGATTCTTGGTGGCTGCGCAGTATCATCCTGGGCACGAAGACAATCGCGCCCTCAAGCGTATACTCCCTGAGATCGCTTGGAAAGGCGATCTCGTCGTCATGCGAGGTGGCACTGCGTATTTCATCGTGAACATGGGTGATGCCACTCATCGTGAGCTCGCTGAACGCGCGGTACGCAAGTGAGCGAACTCTGCGCTGCTCGCCTTCTTCCCACCCACTGATATTGCGCTAGATTTCTGCTGGAAACCGCTCCCATCGTCGCCCATGCAGCAGAGCACAACATTCCCCTCTTGATCCCCACCGCTATGTAGAGAACCTGAGTGCGCCTCATACCTACGTCGCAACATTATCGAAAGCAGTACGACCTATCCTATCCGTGTTCAGACTCGTTACATACTATGTAGATGTCGCGCTTCCCAACCTACGCGGCGTACGATCGTCTCCCTACGCATTCGGGGTTAGGGTTGTTACCAGCCGGTGTTAAGATAAATAATGTAATCAACTTTGTTAATGAATATAGTCGGCGCTTCTGCAAAGGAGAGCGTCCCCCCCGAGCCCCTGATCATCACCATCGCCACCCCCTCGAAGAGAGCCACGTTCAAGTGTCATGCGATCCAGCTGCCTCCAGTGCATTCATAAAGGCCCTTTGTTCTTCACTCCCGACTTGAGGGGCTCGCTACACCGTGGCGATGAAGCCGCAAACTCCTTCAGTTGCCGCCAGCAGCCCTAGTCATCCCCGACGAGGAAGCTTACATTCTCGCTGTTCCGCCGCACATGGACCCTCAAATATTCTGTACCGACAAACTCGTGAGCCATTGAATTTGATACCTCGAGTCATTGGGCGTAACGGTCGTATCCGCAGCAGAGTGGCAGTCTGCTCACTATCCCGCAAAATGACACCGTCGGCTCTACCATCGGTGTGATAGGCGTCTCACGAGGTTCGGCATCGTCAGGAAAGAACTAACTCTGGTGACCGTAGATCAATTCTGCGCTTCGTGCAGCGTCTCCCCAACCACCGCTACGCAAGTTTCTGACGACTCTCGTGCACACGATGCTTTGCGAGCGGCCATACGCGACATTGTCTCGCTGAAGAAGAATCTCAGCAACTCGAACGATGCACTCGCGACCGCAGATGGCGACATACTCTGCCAGAAGCAGACTATACTCAGGCTGACCAGCGAGCTGAGCCGCGCCGGCGATCGAAATGTAAGTTTCCCTAACTCAAAGACCTCCCAGTCCTCATTCGGTTCAGCGTGCTCTCGACGAGATGGTTCTCAACTATGAAGCTCGCTTGGTCGATATGTCGCAAGAGCTTGTAGAAGCTGCTGAGTCGCACAAGCGTCGTGAACTGACATTGGAGAGACGTTGCAGTATCCTGCAAGCGGCAGTCGTACGTTACAGTTGCTACCAGCCATCGTCACTGATAGTTGATGCGAGCAGGACGAGCAGCCAAACATCAGTGACGTCCGGGCAGAAGCTGAGGAATGGCGCATGAAGTTCGAATTGCAACGCGAACAGGTCCACGCCCAGATTGCTTCCCTCGAGAGCAAGATCCGCTATGTCGAGCTCGAGAACGTACGTTACACACTCAGGCTTCACATTGATGCAACTAACCGCGCCAACTAAATGTGCAGTCCTCGCTCACCGCGGAGACGGAAGTATTACGCGAGCGCTGCCGTGTCCTGGACGATGACCTCGCAGATATGACAGCCTCTTACGAGGTTGCTAAGACGGACAGTCTCAACCTCGAATGGCGCTTGGAGGAAGAGGTCCTCAGGTTGCAGACTGAGAAGAGCGATCGAGAAGGTGCGTACCTGTTCAATGCAGAGACGCAAACGAATGACCGGTCAGCATGTCTTTAGCAGATATCAGGGCTCTGCATGAAACCATCGACCGTATGACCTCAATCGGACGACCCCATGCTCATCGAGGCGCCGCAGTGCTATCTTTTCTGTCTTCCTGTATGCCAAGCATCTCGTTCTGCGTCGAGGGTAGCCTCGCGTGGACGTCGATCACCGCTGGCCTTTGCTCGCGTCGCGGTCCTTCCGAGCTCTGGGTTCTGCTATGCCGTTGGGTCCCTGTGTCCGTGTCGTCAAGGCATCTCATCAGTGCGTTCATCATCACGTTTACAAGAAGCTTGCTGAAGGGCTATACAGAAAATATTCGTGCGCTGTCGCACATCAGCGTCATGTTCATCTGGTGTTCGGCGGTTTCTCCCCTTGAGACGGGCTGTTTTCTCGAACTGGACAAGTTCGTACGGGGCGTAACGTACAGGTCAGTCTCTACCTGCATCTCTTCACAGCATAGCTAAAGGTGATACAGTCTTTGGAACGCTTGCGGCTTGCAAGTGAGCATGCTGCGCTATTATGCGACATTGGGACAGGTAACACGTCGAGTCGGAGCGTCCTCTCTACCGGTGTGCTGGGAACAAGTACACAGGGCGATCAAGCGGCTTCAACCTCCGTCAGGTCGCCACCTTCACGAGGTAAGCAATCCCGCTCAATGTTATCATATGTGCCTAATTTATAGCCTCGAAGCGTCTCTCGTTGGGCCGTGGAAGGAGATCGTACCTCCTCGCCCACGTTCTCTGTTTCATCTACCAGCACGTATCGCCGATGCTCCCCCTTCTCCTGGCCCACTGTCTGTGGCTACTCGGGGGGTTCATCCTGCTCGCGACGATCGGGGACGATTGCATATGTCAGACGCAATCCTGGCGGAGAGTAAACGGTATACCTAGTCCTGGCGTTCTCGCTCTGGTCGTCGAGGCCGTATTCGCGTTATTCTGTCCCTTCGTGTCGAGTGAGCCACAGTATAGTCATGAATTCGCTCGCTGCTACCTTCATGCCCATATTTACTAAGTAGGTCTGCGTGTACTGTTGTTGTCGCAGTAATTTAGTCGTACTTCTCCATGTCCATGCAGCGTTAGAATGGCCAGCGTGTAGCTAACCAAACCGCGCGATTCTGGGGCTCTCGGTGCACTATGAGCTCGTGGGGCGTGATTCTAGTACTGTGGCGTTGGCGTCAAGTCGGCATGCCCAGCTCGCGCAGGCGCCCATAAGCAGGAGCGAACTCCACTGTACTGCAGTTTACTTCAGCAGTCAACCTCCAGCTCGTGCTCCTCTGCCTCCTCTTTCAGCATCGTCCGCGGCTTCGCAAGATGTCTCGAGAGTATATTCAACATGCCTTGCTACAGGGTGCTCACCGAGGTGCCATAACGGCTGTTGCGATACGTCCTGGGGACAGTCGCGTTGCGACTGCTTCTTTGGATGGTGATGTGTGTATCTGGGAGATATCCAGCCAGAAGGTTCTCTACGCATACCGCGGAGGGATGCCGGTGCTAGCTCTGAGGTGGGATGATCGCGGCGAACATCGCCTGCTCTGTGGCATGGACAACGGCTATGTCGCCTCCTTGGAGATAACAGCTGTAAGTACTCGGCAAGTCTATCCCCGTCCCTTCCCGATACACTTCATGATGCTCTTCAGCAGGACAAGATCGAGGCATCCGGGTTTATCGGACACTCTCATCCGGTTGATTGTCTGGACATCTTTGACGAATATATAGCTACGGGAGCCTCGAACGAGATGCGTGTATGGGGTTGGAGAGCTCGTGGTATGTTTTACATTCACTCAGCCGGTTGGATGAGTGTGTTGTCATGCTCAGCTGGCTCGACTAGACTCCTGGGATTTGCATGCAGAGCTTGCTGAACCTCAGGTAGAACGACATAGTCAGCGTCACGTAGTGGTTACCAGCCTCCGCTGGACGTCAGGGGGCGCACAACTCGCCTCTGCTTTCCTATACCACGGCGTACGGTCGGTGTATGATGAAATTGACTCTTAACGTCGTCTTCTCAATGACGCTCAGGATCTACGAAACTCAGACGTGGACGTGCATTAGGCAATTTGCTTTGGATGGGCGAATGTGCGTACTCTGGTTCCTCGGAGCACCCACTAATTGTCTCTGGCAGTGCTCGTGCAGACTTCTCGGAGGATGGTCTCAAAATGATCGTATCGAACGCCCTGACGGGCTTTGATCTGTACGCAATGCCTTCTGGAAGCCTATTGCGAGCTTTTGGTCAGGACGTAGGCCTCAAGCGCGCAACACCCGTCAGATTTATCGAGCAAGATTACGCCATTGTAGGAGGGACAACCATTGGCGAGGTCTGCATCTGGCATAGAGCGAGCGGACGTAAGCTTCAGACCCTGTTGCATAGCGGTGCGCTCTCCATCTCGTCTACTTACCCAGAGAGTTTCTCAGTGCTTCGTTATCTTCAGATTCTAGAGTCGTACTCGCTCTTGATGTGAGTTCGTCCGTGGTAGTATTTTACTTTGGTGACCGTGATGCAGGCCCATTATGATCAATTCCGCGGACAATATGTAATTGCGACGGGCTCATTTGACGGCCCAAACTATGGCGTATACATTTGGACGAAGAGAAAGCCAGGTGGGCCCTCGTTCACTTTTGCAGCAGAGAACTGAGAGTCATTCGCCGAGACAGGCGACCGGCGTCACAGCAGCACCATGAGCATCTCCCCATCGGTACGCGGAACCCTCACGAATACTCCTGAAGTGTTTGCATCCTGATCCGCCTCAGAAGGTACCGGCCGTGTGTCCAGACAGGCTCACTTGGATCGTCGCTTGCTTGGTCGCCGTCATGATGATCTTGTACGGTGTTTCTTTGACACCCTGGGAGCGCGCTTCTGTGCACCACATGTGATTGGAACAGCGACGGTACGTGCATCGCGTTGCGCTTCTCTTGAGGTCCAACCCCGACGTTGCAGCCGCCAACAGATCTACGGCGGATGCAGCAGCTGAGACGATGGCGGGTGCTTAGTGTTTTCCGGAACGATCACTGCGAGGACTCATATTCTCACTGTGTACTTCTTTGATCGCCAATTGCTTGTGTACGCTACTCTTCTGAACCTCCCATGTAGCTCTCCTTGTACTCGACATTTCTATGTATGCCTGGAAGTGTTCAAAAAGAGTCTGTCACGCACACTTCACCCAACCAGAGGTCCAGGGAGGCAAGTACGCAATAATCGTGTAACATGGGGGTCGGTGTCTAGGTGCATCGCTGCGTGGTCAGGCCATGCGCAGTGGTGAGTTCAACGTTCAACAGGCAATGAGAAGCGCTACCTGTAGATATATTGATCGAGATGGAGCAATAGCACGCACGCCTGAGCCCTTCCAGTGGACTCATCACTTGCGCGTCCATGACCGGCGCTTATATTGGGCGCTTGTACATAGCACAGGGCGCTCGTTCCGCCCGCAATGCCCCTTTGTCCTGCATTACAGTACTAAGACGACTCCTCCGCCCTACTCGCTTCTATGTCGTGGTCAACTGTACTGACATCGTGGAGGCTCTGTCGCGATGATGAAGTTGGCTGATACCCTGTCTCCCTCAGCTCTTCTTTACGGAGGCGTACTACTGCTTGCTGTTCTTGGGACTTTTCTACTGCTTGCTGGTCTAGTCTTCGTGTACCATCTCGGCAGATACTTCGTACTCGCTCGTTCGCAGCCATTAGCCAGCGATGAGACACATGAGCCGTCACTCATGTCCTTCGAGTACTCGTTCTCTGCCAGTGCGGCGGTACGCGCACTGGAAACTACACAACTCGTTTACGCACCTCCGACGCCGCCCGGCAAGAAATCTGACGTTCAGCCACTGATTTTACAAGTTTTTGACCGCCCTGTCGAGGTTTCTGTGCATCGGTGAGCAACACAAGCCTGCCCGTCTGTTCGAGTGCTGAAAGCTGTCGATAGCTCACCCAACGTCGTCGTCTCGGAGCTTGGCTCTTCTGAGCCGAGCATGGCTCGGACTCCCGCTCCTCCGTTGCCGGCGGGTTTGTCTGTGTTGGCGCTCGATCCAGCCATGCCTCGACAACACCCCCTGAGATCTATCGCGGTCGCGGGCTCATCGTCCACCGGCCATGGGCCCCACGCATCTCACTGTCAAGCGTCCTATACGCCTGCCAGCCATCCTTCCCTGAGTTCGTCGCGCGCTGTGCGCTTCTCTACCCCTCCGTCCCAGCTCGAAACCTCCTGGCGCGCGGATCATGCCCCCCCTTCGGGAACAATACCTTCTGGGCCCACAATAGAGCCAAGTTCAGATGACCGTCATACGGCGCAGTACGGGCGGGTGGAGGTAAGTCGTGTCAGACTGATCGAATGTTGCACGCGCTGGAGGCAGTTCACATTCGCTATAGCTGGCACCTTCCGCATTCACAAGACAGTTTAGGACGTTCAGGAGCGGAGGGACCGTCAAGCTGGAAGGCAAGGACGAAGGAACTGCATGGTTCGAGTCAAATTCGAGTTCCCGTATTCAGACCCCTCCGGACTTCTCCGACGTCGCGCAGGGACTTCACTTAGATCGTTTAAGAACTCTCATTTACTAAAGCAAATATGTTATAGTGCATGCCATTTGTTTGTCTACATCAGTCGATGTTGT
>MU277803.1:0-18893 GCA_022385805.1 Pilatotrama ljubarskyi
AAGAGAAGTATCGTACAAAGAAACAAAAGAAACTATATATAGTAAGTAGGAACGTCCATGCTGTGTAACACAGCCACTGTGTGACCTCCGGACCGTGTATGGCCAGTACGCAACCCTGGAAGTTCAACAAGCACGACGAGGTTGATTTCGATATGCTGCAAGTGAGAGATGACATTCAGGAATAGGTTTAGAAGGAGATTACCATCAGAGATCCTCACCTCCTCTTCAGCTTTCTTCTTCAAGGCCGGGAGACCCATAGATACATCGGACCATCTGCCCACCCGCGAGAGATACTCCTCAAATGCAACCGTCAGCTCGTAATTCGGCTCCTGCTGCATCATCCACCTGTACACCCGAGAGAACATGTTCACGAGCGCTCCCGGTGTCAGCGCAGGATTTCTGGGATTGAAGCAATCCCTCCGAATGAAGGGGTTGAGTGTGAGTGCGAGAATGAAGACCTCGCGGTTCACTCCCTGCTTCAGCCATCGCGCCTCTAGCTTTGCTGTCATGAGCAGGGAAGTCTCACGATCAAATGTGGACACATCTGCAAAGACAGCAAAGAGCTTCCCCAGTATAATGAGGATGTCGTCAAGCCGAGTGCAGTCGGACTGCGTGACGTTTGTGGCAATCGCAAACGGCTCAAGGTGCCTCCGAAGGCTGACAGCGGAGTTTGTGGTGAGTACTGTAATTAAGTCCCGAATACGTCAAATTGAATTACACACCTTCTTAAGCCGTCCCAAAATGCTGGCTCGAGCGTCGAGAGAAGTAGCGCCCTTGCCTTGTCCTGCTTCTGCACCGTCTCTGCAGTATTTCTGCCCTTTGGGGTCAACTGGACCAATTGCTCGAGCTTCGACGTGACAAGGCATCGGATCGCAGTGTCGACTTCAAGTAGACGAACACAGGTGAGGTAGCGTGAAGACCAACGTGTTGCAACGGGATACAGGAGGTTAACTGCACGGCCAGCATATTGATGCTGTTGCTCGAGACGGAGCATGGCCAGAGCGCACGAATGGTTGTTGAACCACTTGATGACCTCTTCAGCCCTGTCCATGACTTGCGCGTACCCCCGCCGGCCTTTAAAGAAGTCGCCGACGAGCAGATTGATCTGAAAGACCCGGTCAGTATCATTGGCATGCCATCTGAGTCTTAGACATCCAGGTGAAGGCTCACCTGATGTGCCCAGCAGTCGATAGTCACAATCCATGGGAACTTCTCCCGGAGAAGCTCACGCATCGCCTTCGCATCGCCCGCGCAGTCCGTGCAGTATGCAACAATGATAGTGGAGAGGCATTCCATGCAGTAAGTGACCTCAGCGCTGACGATGTTGAAGAGATTCTGTGCTGTCTTCGCCATTGCACTGATATTGAAGACGTTGAGAAGCCAAGGCTAGAATGATCCTACTGTGAGCTGTCCGTCGTCATCAAGTTTCGCAGAACTCACACGTACAGTATACTCGATATTGACCGTGGATGCGGCGAGCGACTCTCGTGTGATGTTCTTCCAGCCATCACACTGTCCGGTCGCAAAACGGCCCCGTGATGCATCCTTCATTGAAGCTGCCACGCGCTCTGCCTCCTTGTCGAGTATACGCCCAGACAGTGCCTTTCGATTCGGAATAATCGCTTGAGAGAGCCACCGGGAGAAGAACACGCGGAAGAAGGGGTGGTCGACAGCAGCCCACGCAATGTTACAAGCAACGAAGAGCCGGCAGAGATCTGCCTCAAACTCGTCCTGAGTCTGGCGAGTCCAAGGCTCCTTCGGTGCCGTCTCTCCATAGAAAGGCTTCTCGTCAACATCGTTGATCCGCTGACGCTTTCGGGGCCGCTGCGGAGTGTGATGCGTATTGGACAAGCGTGACGGCGACGACAACGGAGTTGTTGGGGCCGTATGGACATAATCTGATGGTAGCGGCGGTGTCGTTGGCCGCACTGTACTGGGCCCTTGGAAGGCAAACAACGGCGCTGCCGGTGGTTGCTGAACTGTTGCTGAGGAGGACGCGTTGTTCTCCTTCTCAGGCGGGACTGTCTGACTGTCACTCTTCCGAGGATGGCGCACCTGGAGCGCCTTCTTGGCCTGCTCAGGGAGATCGGATTGGCTGCTATGTCTGTAATGAGGACAGTCGCGGATGTGCCGCAGCAACGTGTCCACCTTGCCGCATATGGGCCGCACAATCTCCTTCTCGATGACTATTCCCGATGGCGGTGAGCTGAGGCTGGCGGAGCCGTCATCTTCTCTCAAGCTGACTTACCCTCGGCACGAATGGTGTCTTCATCTCGTGTGGCCGCAGGCCGTCCTGCTGTGCCATCTCCCTCGGATTCGAGTGCCTGTTGCAGCTCCTGCTGTTGGATCCGGCGGACTGCGTGACTGACGCAGCGCTGGCAGAATGCCTTCCAATGGGTCTGGTCCTTGCCATAACGTGTTTGACCTTTGTAGAAGTAGTTCCACCAGGGGGAAGGTTCGTTGTGGCGGGGGCTCATAGGCAAGCCGATGGTGAGCAAGCTCGAGGATTAGCACGAGTGGCAGCAGTGAGGTGCAGAGCTGTTGATTCACAGAGTGGTACAGTACAGTATGTACATGCACGGCGGCGAGCTCATATGCCACATACGTCACGTCCGATGGACTCCATGTCGCGAGCCTCGAGGGCGGCGGGGCGGGGGTCGACTCTCGAGCGGGCGAACGTTCGCGCCCGAGCTCAGCCCTCACGTGCTTGACCTTTGACTCGGGTCCAGCCGGGGTCCGACCTTTTCTGGACCAGAGGTCGGACCCCAGCTCCACTTGACCCGGGTCGTGGAGTCAAACCCTGACCTGCACACCTCTGGCGCAGATTGCCGACAGCCAGGCGAGTGCCAAAACGCACCTGAATATACATGACGCCCATTGCCGGAGAGAGCTAGTCGGCTCCGCGAAGAGGCGTATCCTTCGGACCGAGCATAGATCAATGGGGACTCAACGGCTCGAAGGTCGCTGCGTACCAGTATAGCTTCTCCAAACGCTGCAGGGTTGCATCGCGTGACATATCGCGCGTAGTGAGGACCAAAGTCTATCCTGCAGGTGTCAAAGGTGAGAAAGGGTTTGTGCGAGATAGTGCATGTTGCATACACACGTGCTCGGGCGACCGACGTATACGCGGGAAGCGGGGTAGCGGCGGCGATGTGGAGAGTAGGATACAGTCTTCTAAGAACAGTACTTGCCCTTCTTTGTTAACCTCCTGGATGGGCCTTAGTACCGTACGACCTCTGTCATGGGTTATGACGGAATGGAGATACGTGGGGAAACGGGGACACTGCCGCCAGGCGATATCGTAAAGGGAGTTTCAAAGGAGTGTGCGAAGAGTGTCCGGGCCATGGTGGACGACGGTGCAGCTCTGATGGAAGCAAAGTCTGACAAGGTTCACCAGGACGGGACCTGTTGGCCAGTGCGCCTTGACATCTCAGAGCATAAATTCTGCACGTAGTCAAGCATGTACCTGGATCATGTGCACCGGCTTCAGCATTTTGCGGATAGGTTCAGTCCTTGATCGAAGGTGCAAAGGCTCACATGGGATGTTTCACGCGCGTGAACGCAATTCCTGGACATCCCAGCCAACGCCCCATTTCAGGATATCCTTCTCCTCAACGCTCTTAGCACCTCATTCTACCGACGCCTCAGAGACGTGAGCCCGGTCCTTCACTAACAGAGACGGACGGTAGCCTGCCCTCAGACCAGGGGTCCAATTCTCGTAGAGAAGGTCGATCTGCTCGAGCGAGACGCCCGACGTCTCCGGAATGAAGAGATACGTAAACAAGGCGGCTGAAGCGGTCGTAGATCCCCAGATGAAGAATATCCTGACGCCAAGGCCGGCGTCTCCGGGACCAGAGTTGGCGAGGTATGGGGACGCGAAGGAGACCGCCCAGGTGCACAACCTAACGTTGCACAGTATCAGTGTACGGGTTCAAGCGCGACGAGAGAGGACATCACACCAGTGTATAGCGACCGAGAGCGACATCGCCTTAGCGCGAATGTTCAGCGGGATGATCTCGTTCGGGACCACCCAGCCGACGGGTCCCCAAGACGTCGCGTACGCAGCAAAGTAGACGCAGACAAGACCTATGACTGCCTTCTGAGTAGCGAGGTCCTGGAACGAGGTCACGACACCGAGGATCGCGATGGTGTAACCGCAGAGGGCCATCGCGATCCCACCGCCGATGAGCAGCGGACGACGGCCCAGCTTCTCGACGCCCCAAAGTCCGGGGACGGCCATGCCCATCTGGACGATGTTGACTACGATGGAGACGAAGAAGGGGTTCTTGATGCCTGCATCGGCGAAGAAGGTCGTGCCGTCTGGAGTCCGAACAAGATGATCAGTACGGCACCGGACCTGAGCCGAAGGAAAGATGGACTTGCACGACGATATAAAGACAACGCCGGCCAATTGCTGCAGCGCCAGCACAGCTATTCCCGAGCATGTGCGGAGGGCAGTCTTGTTGGACGAGCGGAAGCAGTCTTGATAAGTACCCCGTCCCATCATGTTCTCTCTTTTCAGGGCAGCGCGTATCTCCTTGACCTCGGCCTGAACTTCGGGATGATCTTCCGCGAGGTTGGTGAGACGAGCCAGCGACCGAGTTGCAACAATATCCCTCTCTCTCTTGATGAGCCAACGCGGGCTCTGCCAAATTGAAGTCAGTCCAACCACACTCACGCTGTGAGCCTACACGGGACTCGTACCTCCGGGAGCCACAACATCCCAACAAACAGCAAAAACGCCCACACAAGCTGCAGCGCGATCGGGATCCGCCACGCCGAATGATCCCGCCGATCCTTTGTGGCATTGTTGATCACCGACGCGACGAGCGTCCCGATCGTGACCGCCCACTGGTACGACGCTATCACGAACCCGCGAATCCACTTCGGCGCGCATTCGGACTGGTAGATCGGGACGAGCGTGGAGACGAGGCCGACGCCGGAGCCGGCGAAGAACCGCCCGAGGATGAAGGTGGGGAGATTAGGCGCGCCGGTTTGGAGGGCGACCCCGAGGCTGAAGACGAGGCAGGAGAGCATGGTGCCGATCCGACGGCCTAGGACGTCGCCGACCGGGGCAGCGGAGAGTGCGCCTGTGGACGAGGTCAGTCCGTGGAAAACAATACACCAAGGAGTGGGATGGAAGTCACACCGAAGAACGTCCCAGCAAAGAGGATCGAAACGACGACAGACTCCAAAGAAGTGGGCAGGGCAAAGTGCACCGCATCGGTGCCATTCTGCTTTCCAGCAACAGGGTCACCGAACGTCCTCAGCCAATTGTCCATCCTGAGGACGCCGGAGATGGTACCGATGTCGTGGCCAAAGAGAAGCCCTCCGAACGCAGAGAAGACGACCATCAAGACGCCCGTGTGTCCCCGCCTACGGACGTCTGCAGCAGGGATGAGGCCGCGAGGCCGTTGCTTACTGCCAAACATTGTTCGGAGATCGCTACACAGATGAGGGTGGAAGAGGGGGCGGAGCGGCGTCGTGAAGGCATATACCAGCTTGACCGTAATGATGCCAAGCGAAGACGTATTTTCGGAGCATCCTGTATCGCCAGGGTCGTTGACACGCGGCGGGACGGGTGCCCATACATTGTGAGGGGCTCTCTATTACAGCGGCGTCCGGCGGGCGAGAGCGTTGTCAGTGCAATGTATTCGCACAGCTATGAATACGAGCACGCACATTCATGCACCCCGGCGGTTCATCGCGTGTCCGTCGCTCATGCGTCTCCAGTAGATACTAGACGTCTTCTGGTACTCTCAGCCAGCGCTGTCAGCACCATACGCCCGGCGGTACGCATGCAGATTGACTGCGAG
The DNA here is from genome assembly GCA_022385805.1 of Pilatotrama ljubarskyi. Classification (NCBI taxonomy): domain Eukaryota; kingdom Fungi; phylum Basidiomycota; class Agaricomycetes; order Polyporales; family Polyporaceae; genus Pilatotrama; species Pilatotrama ljubarskyi. Next base: position 5,817 of record MU277803.1, read on the forward strand.
GCAGCAGTACCCTCCTACTAGCAAACGTCGAGCCCTCCGATTCTCTATGCACGCCCACGTATTCCCGTGGTTGGATGAGCTACGAAGCAACCTTGGTATAGAAGAGCCGCGGGAAGAAGTCACTACCCGCATGGTAGGTGCCCTGAGAGCACGGAGTGCCTATTGGAGGGAGACCGCGACGTCTCCGCCAGTCGAGAGCCTGGCCTGTCGATCACATGAGCTGATCTGCGCTCTGAGTTGAGCTCCTAGTATAGTGTAGCTCTCACCGAGTCAAATGAGCGTGAGCTTTGCAACGTTTATAGAGCGAAATCTGGATCGGAGTGGTTTATACTTGCCGACTGCGAACTTGAAGACGACTGTATGGAAATCCACTGACTCGCGGACACCGGGCCGTCACTGGGCAATTCGAGGGTTTCCTCGGGAGTCGCTGGTCCGTGTCGCTTTGGTACCGAATATCGACACCCCTGAAAGACCACTGGTCAATGCAGAGGCTTGTGCCTCGTACTGCACCTCGTACTAAGTGCCATCGACCACTGTGAAAGTTGGCGCGGGTCAAAGTCATCCGGGCGCCGTACGTTTTGCCTAAATCACCCCTCGCGCGGCTGGAATGGGTTGAAACCTGAGATTGTATGAAAACGTGTTGAATTTCGTGACGGCGACAATTCAGCGGGTCACCGTGTAATTATCAGTTTCACCAGATCAGCAAAAATCTCACCAAGTCCGTGAAATGGTGAGAAGGAGCACGTGAATTGGAGCGTCCTGGGTGATACGGGCGCTTCAGCCACATCCTGCACCACGGCTCTTCTTGTATCGCTACCACCATGATCGCCTTATCGTTCACCGTCGATGCCGCTCTAGGAAGCCCTTACCATCACGGGCAGACCATACAACACCGGGGATCTGGAGAGCTCTGTGACAATCTTGCGAGCAGAGCATGAACAATCACAAGGTGCGTCCAAACCATCTTGTATCGCTATATACGGGTACTTCAAAACACCCTTATCACCAGGTGGGTGACAGGAAGTTGCGTTGACAGCAACTGCACGGCCAAGCTATCTGGCGCCCCACTAACGCCGAGACGGGACCCAACAAGAAACCTCGAGGCTCGAACTCTACCGATGCAATCAGGTGCGCCCCTAAGTCCTCCCTCACGTCAGTTTGACAGCAGTTGAACTTCCGCGAGCAGTGCATCGTCCACCGCGTAGTCAGATGTTGCTTTAGACCACTCAGCTGTATCAGGAGGTGGCCCGGCTATAGACAGCCTCGGTATGGGCTTTGGTGGGACGTTGCATCGTTCCAACGCGCGACGTCTCGAACAGCTCGGAGACGTCCACATTAATATTGTTTATCAACTCCTATGTACTATAGTAGCATCTATGTGTATTATACAATACAATGATCTGACCGTTCTTGAATCCGCCCGCTTGACGGCCTTGGGTACTGCATGCATTTCAGCGAGAGACCTACTGAATTTTGTCTGCATATTTCCACCGGGCTGCTTTTCAACGGATTTTCATACGGTGCCAACCTGCTGAAACCTTGCATGGCGCGGGTAAAGTTCAAACCCCCTGATTTCATCCGTTTGCCTTCGGGTTTCCAGCTCTTACGGGTGAAATTCAACCGCGCGAGTGTTCAATATCCTCCGTCCGCCCTGCTGAAGTGGCAGATGAATTTCACACAGGCCAGGCTTCTCAGTGGACCACGATGAAGGTCGTCCGCATATGCAGGTGTGAATCACGTAGGCGCCCGCACATTGCGCTTCTCTATTGGGCGCTTGCACCCTTATAGCTGCAATCGCAAGCACTTCCAGGCCTCCTTGCTCCTTAATCGTACAGCTACGTATACACCTCATGAAGTCCGACACATCTCCGATGTCCGTCACAGCGCACATCATAGCCAAGTCCACATTCACTTCGAAGTCCATCTCCGACGACTTCTACAAGTGCTCACTTGTACCTCGCGCCGGAACGGACGATGTTCAATGCGCCGGGAGCAAGCTTTTGCCGAGCGAGTCCCCGACCTTGACGAGCGTCTCGATCGGCACCGCCGAGTTCTTCACTAGGTCCTCGTCGAACCTACGTCACACGCGCAACGTCAGCATCGCGCTCTCCACTTCTCCACTTCTCTCTCTCTCTCAACTATCAAGAGGGAAAGCGAAAGCAATAGAGAAAGTACGCACTCTATGAGGCCCTTCGGGAAGAGCACGACGACCGTGCTCCCGCCGTACGCAAAGTACCCGAGCTCGTCTCCGCGCTTTACGTTCGTGCCCTTCTGCGCACCGCCTGTCCAGTGGATGCTGCCTACCTGCAGCCATGCGCACCACCGTAGTCAGACTCCTGATACCGAGCAGATGGCGAGGGAGAGTGTAGAAAGAGACGTACGAGCATAGCGCCGATCGCGACGAACGCGACGGGCATATTCGACTGCGCGTGCGTCATGTAGAGCACCGCGCGCTTGTTCGCGGTGAAGACGTCGAATCCCGGCTCGTTGACCGCTTGCGGATTCACTATGCATGCGCACGGACAAGCAGGAATCAGCACCGTCGTGGAAGCTTCCGAAGTGGGAACGGACGAACCCGTATAGTACTCGCCAGAGATCTCGTTGATATCCCCGACGACGCCGTCAATGGGGCTGTGGAAGCGGTGGTAGTCCTGGGGCGCGAGCCGGAAGACGGCGACGCTCGCGTCCTTGAAAGTATTTGCCTTGTCCGAGTCCGGCGCGACCCCGAGCAGGTTTGGGACCGTGAAGTTGTTGCCCTTGATCCTGCATCACGGCGTGAATACACCCGGGGGAGAGCGCATACGAAGATGACGCGAAGACGCACCAGAGCTGCTTGGCGATGTCTAGCGTTGGGTATACCGTGAGCCGACTGTCTGCCGCGCTGCAGAAACCGGACGGGTCGGCGGCGTTCCGCACGGGACGAACGCCCGGCTTCAGTTTCCTGGTAGGTCATCGTTACAGCGTTTGTCCAGGCACACGCGTGGGGATGTCATCTGGGACTTACCGATAGAAGAACTCGTTGAAGGTCTTGTACTTCGTCATATCGGGCTCCTCCAGCTCGTCCAGACCGATACTGTATGTCTGCACGAAGGATGGGATGGACTTGACGGACTCCGGAGAGTCGTAGATCTTTCCTTGCTACTGGCGCGTCAGGCGATACGTGGCTTTCCTCACGAACGGACGAGACACACCCGCTCGGACAAATCCTTCAGGATCGTCTCCACCGAGCGATTGTGCAGCATCTTGACTTGCGTCCCTCCGTAAAACAACAGGTGCATGCCAAGCCTTCCCAGACCGTCAGTCCCTCTCAAAGCGCGCTTCTGGAGGAGACGCACCGGGGGTAGACGGGCATGCTTTCGAAGATGCGCTCACCCGTAGAACGCACAATCACGAAGTTCCCGACATGATACTGGCTGGCGAGCTGCTCGAGTCCGGGGACGAGCTTGTGCACGAGTGGGATGTTTTCGAGCATGTGCATCGGCGCGTGGATGCTGTTCTTGACGTCCGGATGCTCGGCGGACTGGTCGACGATCTTTTCGAGTGCGGTCGCGGCGACTCCGGGATTCTCGGATGCCGCGGGGAGATGATCGGGATGTACGGTCTCGACGGGCTTAGTGTCGGCGACGTGGGCGGAGATATGGGACATGTTGGCACTGATTGCGATGGTAGGCAGTACGGTGCGAGGTGGGAGGAGGAGTGGGCCTCGGACGCATGGCGAGGGCTGTATATATACTCGGGGCGGAGTCGAGTGGATGACGGTCGACAGGAACGGTGAGTGAGATAAACATAGAACGCTGGCCACCGATCAGTGCAGACGAAGCTGCTCCCACTGTGAGTCTGACTGCAGCACTCGACACTGCAGACCAAGCCAGGAACAATGACGTAGTCAATAGGCGCCCGCTACCGCACACGAAGTGAGCGAATAAGACACCGCTCGAGCTCTGTATACAAATCCTCTCTCAAAATGGCTCAGAAGGAATGAGAATTTATATAAACCAACATGGATGCGCGCAGTCGGGTCCGGAAAGCTCGGAGGGAACGACGGTCAGCCAGACGGTCGCGGTCACGTGGACGCGCTTCTCGCGTCTCCCCTGGCCAGACCCGTGGGAAAACGTTGCGGTACATGAATCCAACGATGCCGCCCCCGTATGTCTTCCGAGTCCAACAGCCATACCACCAAGCCTTCAGATCTTCAGAGCTCCCTGCCACGGCGTTGTGTGCAGGATATTTGGCCACGGCTGCTGCAGGCCCCGGACCGCGCAGTAACCGCCAGCTCCGACGGGGAGGCAGGAGGTACGTACTCGTCTGCGGGTGCCAGTGGGGCGTGCGTCCAAACAAAGTGAGTCTTGACTCCCCCTTTCGTATCTCTCCTTCGATCAGCATATCCCCCGAAGATGTAAACCGACCATCCACAGTATGGATATATATACGGCGTCGGTTGCGCAGGCACGTACACACCGGGTGACCGCCTTGCCGACCTGGTTAGGACCGCATGCGGCATGAACGCGTTGACGTCGACACCCCAGCGCCGGCTCGGCACTCCTTGGCCACGCGTTTGGCGCACGATGGCGCGCTGCACCAACACAGTCGAATTATATGTAGGACCGGAAGACTATGTTAGACATTGATATGGGTGCGAGAGTCCACGGCGCGGACTCCGTAAGCGACCGCTGCGCGTCTAGGTTGTGGCTTCAAGTTGAGGAGACCGCACGCTGTCGAGTCTGGGCGCACGTACGCGCCCAGTGTGTCCGTTCAGTGCCCCGCGGGAGCACTGAGCAGGGCCTAGAGTGGAAACAAGGCCAGAGCAACACACCGCCGTCCCTCGGCGTCGCCGCGATCTGCCAATCCAGCGTTTTGAACTCGACACAACGTACTCTGACTGCCCGGTCTGGCATGCATGCACGAACCTCCGTCATCGCCAACGACTATGCCGATGGGAGTCACCTCCGAGGAACGCTCCCAGGCACCGACCCGGCTGAAGGCGCAGACAGCAACCATTGTACAGTGCATGGTGCGAAGTCGACTACCGGAGAAGACTGCAGCATCGTTCCAAGATATCGAGAGTGCACGCGTCGAGACACGTCCCACGAATCGAACGAGCATGCAAACCAGTGATGGAATACATAGCGAGGAGAGCGCGATGGAGAAGGACGGTAGTACATGAGTGAACGATCCGGAGACCAAGAAGAGAACGAGAGGGAAGGAGAGCGATACGCGAGCGAGCCTGAGGGGGCATAAAGTACAGGAGTGGGCGAGCGACCAGCCGGACGAGGGATACATATCTGAGATATGAGCGCGAGTTGGACGAGTGTAACTTCGTGGTACATGGAAGGAAGAGAGAAACGGGCGAGCGGGTACGTAGGAGCGGCTGTCCGTGAGTCGGCCTGCGTCCAGGATGCAGTGCCCGTGAGGGCATCCGGAGTTTGTGCCTGGCAACTCAGGCTAGGCTAGGGCGGTGCCGGCCCTGGGAGGATACGGCGCCGCGGAGGAGTGCGCGCGATCGTCCGAGTCGCGAGCGCGAGGCTTGACGAGGTCCGGGGGTTCCGTAGGGTTGTCGTCCGCCTGCTCTTGGACGGGGCGCGATACTTGCGATTGCGACGTGGAGACCGTGTGTGCGGGCGAGTTGGTGGAAAGACGAGATGCCGATGTGGGCTCAATATCGGACTCGTCGGGATCTGCCAGGGTGTGCTTGGTTGAGTGCGAGCCGCCCTTCGCTTGCTGCCCTCGGATGGATTGAGATGGAGGGAAGTGCGAAATAGAGGCTGGGAGGGCGGCGGCGAGCGATCTGAGAAAAGTCCGAGACGGCAAAGGTCAGCAGTGTTCGAAATGCACTGATTGAGGCTCGCATCGTGAAAACCCCGAGGAGTACGTACTGGGACTCCGTGGCTCGGAAGAGATGACTCGCCGTTCTGTCGGCCTGGATCTTCGATTCGATTCCACTAAGGTTGCTTTCGCACTGCCTGATTTTGGCTCGGTCAAGATCGTCCAAGTCGGGCCGAGACTTCACCCTATGGAGGAAATTCCGGACGGATAGTATGACTTCCATGCGAATGAGGGGTCTCGAGGGCATGTCGCTCTCTTTGCGTATCAAGGAAAGGAGGCCGTACTCTGCGCCGAGTTCAATGAAAGTCACTGCAGTGCTGTAATCCACGTTCCACCGACACAGTGACTGCGCATAAACGTGGAGCGCCTCTCCGGTCTGCGTGCACATGGTGTTTCGGTCATCTCTGGAGGCATCAGGGGCCGCCATAATCCAATTCCGACATTGCACAAGAACACAGGCCAGCCTCGTAGCCCTGTGGAAGTCTTGTCGGGTCGTCATGGTCAAATCATCGGGTAGCCTGCGATTTATGGCCGCAGCGACTGGCAAGAGCGAGAACCACAACTTGAGTCAGCTGTCGAACGTGGAAGGCCAACTTCTCACTCACCGTAACGGATCGTCTTGGTGCCTATGCGCCCATCCACAACCAGTAGGCCCTGCAGCACTGTGACCAGGCCATGCACCTTACGCGCGCTGTCACTTGCGCCGTAGATCGTCTGTAGATTCGAAGATTCGTTCCATATGGCAGCTGAGAGCCCGCACAAAATCCAGTCGGCATGCGCCCCAGCAGGCAGGGATTGACGGGAGAATCGGATATAGCCCAAGTAATCCTTCAGTTTATCTCGAGTTGACATGGTTACCGGTGATGCTAGCATGGAAAGCATGGCGTTCCACCACAGGTCAAAGGAAGCCGGTCTTGCAGAGACCACTAGATTCAGAGCCGTGAAGGTAGGGCCGAAGTGCTTAGTAGCGACTGCATGGAAGCGATCGAACGCCCAGATGACGCTCATCTTGCTAGCGTCCGTGAGACACTTTGCAGCAGCATCCAGGATTTTCGGATCTGCAAGGCTAGTGTCATAAGCCGTTGCAAGCATGTCGAGATCGAGAGATTCGCCCGACAAGGCTATAGCCTCCTTTTCGCGCGTGCGCCATGTGCGCAGTGGTGCATTTCGATCCTGACCGCTGTTCCTACACCAAAGAAGGACACTCCCAGTGACGTCCCTGACCAACTCTGCAGCTTTACGCGGGACTACCGTATTGCTTTCGCCGTCCACCAGACGACGCGCGCAAGTCCTGATGGGCGCGACAAGACCGTGAAGTACTCTGCAGAAGATGCGCCGCATTATCTGGAAAGTAGCGTCGACGACGAGCGCCTGCGGAGATAGATATGCGCAGCTGCTCTTGACCGAGGGGAGGACGACGGTAGCGAGGCTGAAGGTCACCAGGACAGTTACCAGGAAAGTCGTGATGGCAGCGCCAGCGTGATGGAGGGTCCAGGCTAGAACGAGGAGGCCTGCGAGAAAAAATGCGAGTGCGAGCTGGAGGAGGATGGGGATGGCAAGGACGACAACGTCCACGCGCCACTTGACGAGGTTGTTAAGCCGGTATTGGCGCAGTCGAGCGCTATATGGAGTCTCCCGAGTCTCTAGAGAGGTCTTCTGAGAACCTGAAGACAGCCCAGACTTGTACTCGTTGAGCCATTGCTTGACCATAATGCCAATCGAGGCAGACGAGAGACTGAGGACGAGGCTGGAGAACCATAGCGCGTTGAGCGCCACAGTCGCAGCGTCAGGCGGGGGCACGAGCGCCGGACCAGCGCTGGCCGCATCTGCCGACCCGAAGGCAGGATGAGTCGGGTTGACGAACGGAGGGTTGACAGAGAGGCTGCTGAGCTGAAGACTGATCTGCAAGACGGCAGCGAGGGCAGGATCCGGTTTCTGCTGCAATGATGAGTATGACTGCACATTGAAGGCGGTGACGATGGCGGAGAAGAGACCAGCCTGTTGTATCCCCATAACGCACGATAACTTGTCAGATGATTCGCCTGCAGAAAACGACAATAGAGACGCACGTAGACCAGGTAGGTGTCGATTTCTGAGTTCCATCGCTCTATCATCTCGTCGCTGTAGGTCTTGACAGCCTCGGTGACCTCGGCCCACGCCTTCTCCTTCTCCTGTGCGGTGAACAGGAACTTGCGCTGATCCAACAGCTCCTGCCGATAGCGATGAGTACCGGGAGTATGACCAGGGTATATGGACTGACCTCGTAGGAGGGAGGTGTCCAGGCCTCCGGCAGTGAGGCACGAGCCGGGGCGGCCGGTGGTCCGCCTGAGTCAAGCCCGCTTGGCTGTGCCCGAGGCGAGCTTCCAGAACGAGCTCGCAGGTCCGGTAGTGGACGACGTACGGCTGATTCGCTAGATTCCTGCACCCGTCCATCGCCTTGGTCACCACCTCGGCCGCCCAGTGCTGGGCTCGATATTGCGCCCGCCACGAGTGGGTCATGATTCGCATCCATTTCGGATGGGGACGCCATTCTCACAGTGAAGCTTATGAAGAACTTGGGCAGGGGCAGAGGCGCCTGCGGGTAGAGACGGTGTGTGGTACGGACTTGAGAGGCTGAGAGAGAGCGGACGTGGACTCGGGTGGTCGCAGCAGGCTGGCTTCCGGGGGTGCTGGAGCTGGTTTGGGTGCCGGCCTGCCAGCTGAGCATAGATTGCAGAAGTACTGATTGCTGGCAGGCAGCGGTGTTCTGCTCGGTCCCCCACGACTCGCCACAGATGCAAGCTGCTGTCGGATGGCCGTGCAGGTTACGGGGACTGTCCTTCCTTGCTCATCAGATACGACCGCGACAGGCTTTGATGCGCCTTCGACCCGGACGTCTGCAATTCTCCGTCCACCACAGGGCACGCCAGATGCCACGCGACGCGTGCCATCCGTCCTAGGGATACGGTGCAGCAATCTGAAGAGCGCTTTGTTAGTATGCCCGTCACGTAGGCTCGACAGGCTGTGGCGAGAGACGAATGCATACGACTTTCCTGAATACCAGCCTCGCGAGGACAGCCTTCAGAGGCGTCGCAGAACGCGACATCGTCCTTTCGCGCGTAATCAGGCACTTGCTTCATCAACGCAGCCTTGTGCGCTTCTGCCGCCTCAATGCCGCTGTCACAGTGTCGACCGGTGAGATGGAAGCACCAGCGGTGAATCCGGGCCGTCGCGCGTCGAAGGAACATGCATCCCATCCAACTACATGCAGGTGGAATAGACGTCCCAGCGTGGGAGAGGTGAACAAACTCGATCGAGGATGTGTACGACTGCTAGATGAGGAAAACAAGGCGACGGTGCAGCAGCAGCAGCAACTTGACTTATACCGGCCGGATATCGAGCTGACAAGAGATACTGTAGTTCGCGTAGGCACTCGAACAGCGCAGGCTCGCGTGCAGAGCGATGCCTCGTGGGGCATGCATAGATGCGCGCGTACGAATAGTGGTAAGGCGTGTGGGTGCCGTAGCAAACGGCTGGAGCTGTGTATATATGGTCCGGCTTTGATGCACATTCATGAAGGCACCTAGTTAGCCATCGCCCCAGGAGCGTCCCCGTCGTCCTGAGGATTCGTAGAGGTTGCACGTCGTCGCTGAGTCAAGACACGAACTTTCATGAGCTCCTTCATCACCTTGCCTGGGTAGACGCGGGATGCCTCTGACAATCTCGCGCGTCGAGCAGTCGTGCGGCCGCGGCGGTGCTCTCTCTCAGCCTCACGAAGGTCTGTTGGGACGCCCGTTCGATCAGCGATTGCGCCCACGCCTGCGGTACCTGTGCGACCAGACCATGTCACACTCTCAGACTCCGGCGATGTAGCGTATACCGCACCAGACGAGGTGGCCTTCGGCGCGGCGCTCGAGCATCATGAAGCCAAGCGGCTCGACGTCCATGACCTCGGACAACGGCCCAGCAAGCGAGCAGCAAGCAGTGTGCGGCATACGAGGTTTGCGCTTCCCCGCCCTGCACCATTGTCTTCTCCCTCTCCCAGCCGGTCCAAACTCAGCGCCACAGGCTAGAGCCAGACTTTACCGCCGGTGATCATATCGTGCAGAGCGAAAGCGGAAGGAGGGGGGTACTCACATCTTTCTGAACTTGGACTTGTGCATGGGAGGGGGACCGAGAGTTTCTCTTGGACACCGCCGTGTCCTATTCTATTCGAACTCGGGGAAGATGCGGGCATACGGCGATCGTCGCATGCCGCGGGCGAGAGATCCTTTAGTACGCTAGAGCAGATGCTCACACCGTACTCTCCTGAAGTCGTCGGATCTACCTGCTAGTACCGACAGGCATGCCGCTTCGCGTGGCCGCGGACGCCGCGTCCAGAGTGGCTTGGCCCATGACGACGCGTCGCGGAGGAACAATTACGGTCGGCGAGGGAGACGAGCGGGGCTGAGCACAGCACGACGGGCACCCCTACGATCCGACGCGACTTCCCAGAAGGTCTTGTGCCTCGAGCCGACCAAATGGCCAGTATAAGTCGCCGTCGGCGGAGGCCACTTGTCTCGAGCGAGACTCCGTGGTAGGTCGGCGATAGGAGACACAGGCGAACCGTCTGGCCACGTGTATGCGCGCGAGCTGCTGGCCCGGGTTGAGAGCCCACCATCGGCAGGGGAGCGTCGAGGGACGGCGAGCGCCGCAAAACGCGCAGCAGCGCGCACCTCGCCACGCCTCGCTTGAACGATGCGTACGGCGATGACGTGGGATATGTGCCCCTCTGGACGATGGCGCGCGTGCGCGTGTGCGTCAGGTAGGTGTCGTTCGCGTGCGCGAGTCGCGCGGGAGCTGTGCGACATCCCCATCTGTGGCAATTGCATATTCTCAGTTTTGATGGAGGGCACAGAGATGCCTCACGCGCGAGTGTGCACATACCTGAGCTGATCTCGAGTGGAACGCGACGCTTGGAGTGGCGTAGGGCGAATAGGGCACACACTTACTGGATTCTGTGGCAAGCGCTCCGACTGGCTCGTCTACGGTTGACATAGACGAGTTAGCCCGGTTGCGGCGGGCAACGTCGATGCGATCGCCCGGATGAACCGGGAGGTGCAGAGAACGATTGCCGGGCTAGTGAAGCCACACTGAACGAGATTGCGCGTGAGGACCGTTCCTCGCGCTCGAAATCGCCTTCCGCTGGAGCACGGCGGTGTGACATGCGAAGGCTAGGGGTTTGGCACAGGGCAGAGGACGAGTAGAGCGGAGAGAAAGGGCTGAGGAGGAGGCGGTTGACATGACGGACAGCCGGGTTCAAGGGGCTCTGGCTGAGCCAAGCTAGGATGCAGAAGCTGGCAGGAGAGGGCGGCCAGGACAGTCGAGTCGTCAGCACAGAGAACGAGGGTGCGAGGGTGAAGAGGGTGGGGCCGTCCAGCACGGAGGGGCAGAAGTGTGCTGGAGTAGAGTCAGTGAGAGGCTGCAGGACGAGCTTATATATGCACGCAGGATATGGGCAGAGACGTACCGGGCTGCAGCGGAGGACTCGTCGACAGCACGGTGACTGAGCGACCGTGGTCCGAGTAGGTCGAGGGATGTCGATGATTGGCCAATGAGACGGCGACAAGACAGATCGGCGAGAGTAGGAGAGATTGGAGATGCGGGGATAATTCTGGACTACATGGGTTCGATGCTCGAGGAGACGGCGGCCGGTATCAGGACCCATGACAATGATAGGCGAACCCTCATCCCCAAACCCCGATTTTTGGCCAAAATGTCCGGACAAAAACTGGTCATTTTCGGCCAAAAATGTCCGGACGCGCGGAGGCTTGGATGGCATTTTACTGGCCAAAATGTCCGGTTTCGCGCAGAGGCCCCGGGCGCTTCCGGCCAAAATGGGCGCTTAGGGCTCCCGCCCCGGGCGCCCGTACTGGCCCCCAGCCCTTCCGCCCGCTCTCAGACGATTTTGTCCGGCAAATCGTACAAGGTTGGTGCCCGACTTGGCCTACTTTTGTCCGGATTCGCAGAGGGTTGGGGGGCCCGGACGGCCGAATTTTGTCCGGCCATGGCCTGAAGGTTCCTCTACCATTGTCATGGGTCCTCCGGTATCACGGAGGAAGGCATACGCGATCTCAGTGCTCGTGCCGGGACGAGGAGATGATGGGGTGGACGAGGAGACGGAGAGTTGCCGTCGGTCCGGAGTCCCTCGGCGCTTGCCAACCTCTCTCTCCGCTCGACGCGCTGGTCCGCAGAGGCAGGCACTCGACGACCAACCACGACTCAGCTCGACAGACGACACCCAGCTGGAATACAATGTACACAGCGTGCACTTTAAGGCAGCGTGGTGCCCGTACGTTGGTACACATCCCTCACTTATGCATGTACCGCGAGACGTGCTGCCGGTCCAGGTCACTCCTCGTTACGTCCGATGACTTTGGCACAGGCGATCGCACCCTAGTAACATATCAGGATTGCGTGCTGAGAAACGCATGACAAGTTATGGCATGCACAGTATTCTCGTCGAATATGCATGTGCCTTACATTCGCTGGTTCCAACCAAGCACTCGCGCACCCTCTCGGCCTCATCCCGCTCAACATGATACGGTGCGCTTCGCATTCATTGTGCGCCTCAAACTGATGGTGTGGTCTTGGTCAAGCAGCTCAAAAAAGGCGAGATTGTACTGGAGGGCCAGCAGCGTCCGTCCTCCGGGACAGCGTCGCCGTCGCAACCAACGTGAGCCTCCAAGTCGCCCTCTACGCTCATCCCTGCATCCCTTCGCAGCTGACACTGCCGTGTTGAGTACCTCACCTCCATCCACTAATATCGAGGATTTGATCGCATTCAGCCGCACGCAACGAAGAGCGCCGAGCAAGAAACAGACTTCTCGTGCCTCTCAGCTTCGCACTCACGTCCCTGACGCTGTGCTCGCGCCGTAGCCACGGATCCCTCCCTCGCGCATGCGCTCATCCGAGCCCTCTAGACCCATACAAAGCTCATCACACGATTCCTCGTGCTGGTCCTGCATTGCGCTTCAGCTGCCGAGCGGGGATGGTCAAGTCTGCAGGCGAGGTACAGTACGTACTCACATGTGTGGATGTGGAGTCCTCGATAACCCAACTGACGTATCCTGCACCCACGTCCTGGGGTGTTCCAGGTCTCTGTCGATGAGCTTCTGTTTCGAGAGCGCTCCGGCTGCGCGCAGGTGAGCCCTATCGTGCGGTATGTGTGACGTTCTTCGCTAGGTATCGCGCGCTGACGTCTCCCTCTCGCAGGCCCCTTCCGAGAAGCGTCAG
>MU277803.1:19768-41068 GCA_022385805.1 Pilatotrama ljubarskyi
AGGACAGACAGCACGAGATCGAGACGGGAGGGGGGGGGGGTTAGGAAACTACAACTAGTGATACAGAGGAGAGCATAAATGTCTGAGATTGAACGCGTCGCGAATATGAGGGGCAGAAAGACCGGGGAACAGATGAGCGTGTACTAGTACGTCGAGTGGCCATGGAAAGAATCAAATTCGAACGCTGAGACAGCGGCGTCGGCCAGCCCGCAAGCAACGCGAGTCCGCGTGCGCCCGAGACGGAGTGCTGCAGGCGCGTTCAGGCCGCGGGATGACGCCTCGCGCCGCCTCACTCTCACGCACTGTTCGGTGGTGGGAGTGACTCGGCGGACGCGGAGGTGCACATAGCCTGCGAGTGAGGAGTGTCCCAAGCCTGCTCGACAGTCGCCGGGGAAGAAGGCAAGTTGTTGTCCTTCTGCTCATCGTCGGGCGGGGGCGCTGGAGCGAACCGTGACTTCGAGGATATGCCGGCGGGCGAGCTGCCATGGGCAAGGCCAGAAGACGGGGGAGGATCGGATTTGGACGCTTCGCAGGGCTCGACGGAATCTGATGGACTAGGGATGGCAGCGCTCGAAATCACGTCCTCGGCCTGCCCCTGGACGTGATGCAACGGATGGGATTGCGACGTGGAAGCCGCGCCAGAACGCGAGTCGAAGTGCGCGTCAGACAAAGAGCCGGGGAGCCCTGGGTTGGAGGGGACAGCGGTGTTTGCACGGTCAAAATGGCCACGGGTGCTCTCTGCCTGCTTCTGGACGGCGTGTTGCGCCTCGCATACTTGCCGCGGCGAGATGGCGGCTGGGAAGGTGGGAGGAGACAACTCCGCGATGAAGTGCGCGGGATCCTTGCGAGCCGGAGGCTCGACGCGGTCAGCAGGGCCGTCCTCGAGGGTTTGTTCCTGGACTGGGTGCGATAGTGGCGATTGCGACGCAAAGGCGGCTGCGGCGGATGAGCAAGAGGTCAGACCAGTCTGAGATGAGGTTGGCTTGGGATTGGAGTCATCGCGATCGGAGGGGGTGGACCTGGCAGAGCGCGAGCTATGCTCCACATGCTCCTCGATGGGGTGCGATGGAGTTGAGGGCTGCAATGAAAATACTGCGCGAACGGCGGCCGAGCTGAGGAACAAGTGAGGGACGAAGGTGAGCAGTGTTCAAGGCGCCTCGTGACGAGAGGAATACCTACTGTAATCCCGTCACCGGGGGAAGGGAGTTGCCGCTCTGGATCTTCAACTCGAGTACATTCAGATAGGTTTCGCAACTCTCGATTTCTTCTCGGGCATGGCTCTGCAAGTCGGACCGAGACTTCACCCCGGAGAGGAAATTACGGACGGCCAGTATAAACTCCATGCGAATAAGTGGCCTCGCGGGGGTGTGCTCTTCGTGCAGAGTACGAAGGAGTCTCCGCAGCGCTTCAAGATGAGACCAGGTGACAGTGTTGCAATCCACCTTTCCCAGCGCCGCCTGGAACTCACCCAGCGCTTCTTCGGTATACGTGCACAGCGTGTTTCGGTCATCGTCAGAGACGTCAGGGGCGGTCATCATCCTAGTCCGACATCGCACGAGGATGCGGACTAGATCTGTAGATGTGCAGAACTCATCCTCTGAGCTCATATTCAGAGCTTGGCCCCATAGCCGTCGGTGTACCGCTGCAGCGACTAGCAAGAGGAAACACCACAACTTGAGTCAGCTGATGAGCATCGAAGCGAGCATCTCACTCACTGTGGCGAAGCACCTTGCCACCTATCTGCCCATCCACATCCAGCTCCCTCAGTGCCGTTTGCATCGTGCCAGGGTACAACCTGAACACGCTGTCACTTGCGCCGTTTTCTGTCTGTGAACTTGAAGACTCGTTCCATATGGAAGCCGAGAGCACGCCCAAAATCCAGTTGGCATGTGCCCCAGTAGGCAGGGATTGACGGCTGGCAGAAGCCCAGATACAGTACAAGTAATGCTTCAGTTGACCTTCAGTCGACTCGGATGCACAAGCCGGTTGCAAAAGCACAGAAAGCGCAGTATTCCACCACAGGACGAAGGAGGAAGCCCTTGCAGAGGCAACTACATCATAGGCCGGGTAGCTTGGGCCAAAGTGCTTAGCGGCGACTGCATGGAGGCGATCAAAGGCCCGGATGATGGTTGTCTTGTCGGCGTCAGTGAGGCATCTTGCAGCAGCATCCAGGATGTTTGGGTCCGCGAGGCTAGCATCGTACGCCATGGCAAAGAGGTCAGAATCGAGGGAGTCGCTCGACTGGGCAATGTCTTCCTTTTCACGCGTATGCCAGGTGCGTGGTGGCGCAGTACGGTCCGGACTGCTCCACCGACACCAGTCTACTACGCTCCTGGTGATGCACTCAACCAGCTGTATAGGTCGACGTAGGGCGACATAATCGCGAAGAAGACGCCGGAACGCCCAAGCCCAGATTGTGGAGGCAGAATCGTAAAGTGTTCGGCAGAAGATGTACCGCATTGTCTGGAAGATCGTGTCGAGCAAAAGTGCCTGAGGAGATAGATATGCACAGCTGCTTTTGACCGAGGGCAAGACGATGGTGGCCAGGGTGAAGATCGTCAGGAGAGCTACAAAGATGGTGGTGATGGCCGCAACGGTGTGATGGAGGGTCCAGGCTAGTACGAGGAGGCCCGCGAGAAAGGACACGAGTGCGAGCTGGAGAAGGACGGGGATGGCGAGGACGACGACATCCACACGCCACTTGATGAGGTTGTTGAGTCGGTACTGCCGCAGTCGAGCGCTCTTTCGAGTTTCCGGAGTCTCTCGAGAGGTCTTCTGAGAACCTGAAGACAGACCGGACTTGTACTCGTTGAGCCATT
This sequence comes from Pilatotrama ljubarskyi, assembly GCA_022385805.1. NCBI lineage: Eukaryota > Fungi > Basidiomycota > Agaricomycetes > Polyporales > Polyporaceae > Pilatotrama > Pilatotrama ljubarskyi. The sequence goes on from MU277803.1 coordinate 22,588, forward strand.
GCTTGACCATGATGCCGATCGAGGCCGACGATAGGCTGAGGACGAGGCTGGAGAACCAGAGAGTGTTGAGTGCCACAGTCGCAGCTCCAGGCGGCGGGCCAGGCGCTGGACCCGCACGGGCTGCATCGGACGCTCCGAAGGGAGCATGTGTGGAGTTGACGAACGGCGTGTTGATAGAGAGCCCGCTAAGCTGCAGAGAGATCTGCATGACGGCAGCGAGGGTAGGATCAGGTTGCTGCTGCAGAGGCAAGTACGACTGAACGTTGAAAGCGGTGACGATGGCTGAGAAGAGACCCGCCTGTTGCATCCCGATGTTCGAGATTATCAGAAAAGTCGACCGAAGAGAACAATCATGAACACGCACGTAGACGAGGTAAGTGTCTATTTCCGAGTTCCATCGCTCTATCATCTCGTCGCTATAGGTCTTGACAGTCTGGGTGACTTCGTTCCATGCCTTCTCCTTCTCTTCCGCAGTGAACAGGTCCTTCTGCTGCTCCAACAGCTCCTGTCGTGCAATGAGTATCCAGAGCAAAGCGTAGGGATATGCGAGTGAACAAACTTCATTGGACGGAGGCTTCCAGGCCTCCGGGAGTGAGGTACGAGTCGGCGCGGCCAGCGGTCCGCCTGCATCGGGCCCGCTGGGCTGTCCCTTGACGTGATTTTTTAGAACGAGCTGGTACGCCTGGTAGTGGAAAACGTACCGATGCTTCGCTAGATTCCTCTGCCCGTCCTTCGCTTTCGTCACCGCCTTGCCCGCCCTGAGACTCTGCGTTGCCGGACAGCAACGACGGCCTCGGTCCTGACTTCGGAAGTGCTGGGGTCAAGATTGTGCCCGCTGCGGGCGTGTACTGATTCATCTCTATTTCGAATGTGGACGCCATCGTTACCGTAGTAATGCTTGTGACAGCGCTTCAGCAGAGAGCAAGGCAAAGAGGACGGTTGGCAGCAGAGGTGAGACTGTGAGCAAGGACTTGGGAGTCTGAGCGAGAACGGACGTGAGATGAGGGATTGCAGTATGGGCCCCGGCCGCGGGGGTGCTAGTTTGGATGCTAGTCTGCCAATGAAGGCAGTGACACTTGGTCCACCACGACTCGCCGCAGATCCTAGTGCGCCGTCAGACCGGTGTACAAATTTGTCTTATGCCCAGCAGACACTGGCAATGACAGGCTTCTTGACTTCCATTCGACGGCCTGCGGTTCCTCGGTCCACCACGAGGCATACCATGTGTGCGACCGGCGATACTTGACCCGTATGATACCGCATTGCTGAAAAGCGCTGCAGAATACAAGGTACGCTTACCAGAATACTCACCACGCCGGTAAGCCATGGCGAGAGACGGCGCATACAGCGTACCTACTACCCCAGGCAGGGGTACGCAAAATGAGCAAAGCAGTATAAAACAGTGATTCCTCATGTAGGAAAAGGCGGATAAACTTGTGTATTTTTTGTAGTGTAGTGACCACTCGATTCTCGACTCTTGCAGACTTAGAGGGCGAAAGAATGAGGCGTTGGCCCATAAGACTCAGTTGAACAGCGGGGCATGCCACAAAGTGCAATGTTTCAACGTGCTGATAGGCAGATCCCTCCTCGACAGGACAAGTACAGAAGTTATGCTTAAAGATGACATGTCCTGAAGCACGAACTGTGCTGTTCATGAGACCCGATTGGTGTGAAAGGGGTCTGGTGTGTTGTGCGCCGGATTCCCCATGTTTACACCGTGACGGATGTCGGCGCCACAGCTCCTCGGATGCCTGCCAAAAGCGGGCGCTTCGAGTGACAGGCGTTATGCCGAGATTTTGCATTACCCTGCCCTCTGGTAGTCGTCCTCTCGGCAGTCCTCCGACACTTACCAAGGGCCCTCAAGAAATACCAAAAAATACTGGAAAGACGGGCCAGACGACATTACATCCACTGGCCAGTTTTCGTCCTGCAGGGAGACTGGCAGAGACCTCAGCAAACCGTCGACTGCATTCCTTTGCGTACCCCTGCCTGGGGTAGTACATGCTAGCTCGACGGAGAGGGGCGCATCCGGCAGTCCTGTGGGCTCAATAGCGCTGTCAACCGGTGGAACGGAAAGCCCAGCGAATCGGGCGGTCGAGTGTCCAAGGAACTTGGAATCCACATCCTCATGAACGGCCCACTCGCTCGTGAGTCGTAGTACCGGAGAGATGTGAACAAACTCAATTGAGGGCACCGTTGATTGTCGAACAAGAAAGCGACGCGGCGGTGCTGCAGCATGCAACGACCCCGGGCCAGACTACCGCTCGGATGTCGAGTCGATACAAAATGGGTCGTTCAGCACTCGAACGGCGTAGGCCCGCGCGCAGAACAATGCCGCGCGCCACCTGCGAAAAAGAGCATACCCGTGCAAACGACACGTTCGCAGTATATGTGCTAGATGTAGCGACCGGCGAAATTTAAAGCTGCGAGTGGCTTGGGTTTTTCGGATACGTCCCAGCATGAAGAGTCTGGAGGCGGCCGCGAAACACCCAAATCGCCATCGCCTGGACGGCATTCCACTTCTTCTGAAGCTGTCGCCTGGTGAACGTGCCGCGCGTGAGGTCTGCTGCACGCTAAGTCTTCGCTGCCGGCGACGCGAACCTTCAGGACCTCGTTGATAGACTCACCTGAGAACATGCGCACTTCGCTGTGGCGCCCGCGGGAGTCTATCCGACGCGGATGAGATCGGCACCAGCGATACTTTCGGTACCACGAGATACGAACCGCTTCACCTGCGTACTCCTGCAAGTATTGATTCCGCAACCCGCCCCGGCACAACGAGATCCTCATGGTGTGGCGCTCGAGCTTTGCAGGGTTGCCGCTGTCGAGTGTTGATTTGTCTCTCCGGAATAACTCGATACGTACGCAAATACGCGACAGGCACAGCAGGCGAGCTCCGCACAGACCTTGCGGCTTGTCCCCCCTTCACCGTCTCGTCACTTGCATAGCCGGGTGACACCGAGCGACAGAGAACCTACTTCAATCTCGGAGCAAGTACTAGGCATGGTGTATGGAAAGACGGATGCTTCACCTCGCAAGGCGCCAACCCGAGGCCGCCTCGTCCATATCGTGAGCGAGCCGTCCATGACGGTCACGGGAAATCGAATCCGACCACTCCTATGCGAGATCATCTCGCTGACGACGCGGCGGTAGAGCGATTGGTGCGTTCCGCACGCCCGGGATCCACGAGTACGCACAAGCAGATGATCGCACTGTACTTTGCTGTCCTCCTCGACTTCGTCGGATTTTTCTGGTGTTATCGACACCCATCCCACTTGGCGTCGACGCGGACGCCGCGTCAAAAGCAGCTCAGCCGCAGACGCCGCGTCGCTTTCTTTCATCAGCTCCGGCGTTAACCGGTAACGAATCTGCAATCGCTGATGTTCAATACATTCTCCCACCATGTCTTACATGGCCCGAGGGGCCGCAGAACAGAACCGTCGCCTGTCGAGCAGACCAGATCGCGAGCCTAGGTCGCCGTCCGGAAACACCGCTTGCCTCGGGCAAGATTCAGCACTGGAGGACACGGGCGTGGTGTGGCCACGCGAACGCGCGCGAGCCGTCGGGTTAGCAGCGTCGAGTAACGGGAGCGGGGAAAGCGTTGTGTCCCGGCTGCATGCGGCTCCCCACGCGCTGCTTAACCGCTTCGAGCGGCGAGGACGGTGCTCTCGCGTTCGCTGTTCTGATGCGCGCAGGAGCTGTGAAGCGTCCCTAATGGTGACGAGTGCTGGACAACTGGGTCACAATGCAGGCCTGCACTGTGTCGGGTTCGAGTCCCTCGTTATCCGGCGCCAGGGAAGGATCGGCATGGCTTTGATCTAGTTGCGCGGTTCTTGAGCAGAGCCCAGCACGGTGGACGACGATGGCAGTACTGTGAGCTGCAGAGTGCCCGCCGTCTGTCGCTGTGGCGCGTTCTCAGTCTCAAGAGGCCTTACGGGGATGCCTCACACGGTCGTGCGCACATACCTGGACGGGTCCCTGGTGGAACTCGAGGCTCAGATCGGAGCTAGAGGGATTGGGGGCGTACGCTTACGGGACTCTGTGGCTTCCACTCCGGCTCGATAAGGCACGGTTGAGTCGAATAAGCTAGGCTCACCGTGGCGGGCGATGCCTACGCGATCGTCTTGTTGGACCGGCCGTTTCAGAGACCGACTGCCATAATAGCAAATCTTATCAACAGAGGTGGCGCAGGAAAGGGCCCTCGCTTGTCGCGCTTGGAATGGCCCTAGGCGACGACACGGTAGTGGAACGTCTGACGGGATAGCGGTCTCGGAGGATTGGCGAGCTCAGAGCGGGAGGGGGCAAAGGGCGACTGAGGACAACGCCGTAGACACAGCGGACAGCTGGGTTGACGTGGTCTGGCTGAGCCAGCCGAGGACGGAGGAGCCGGAGAAGGCGGATAGAACAGCTGAGCGGTCGACGGAGAGAACGAAGACGGCAGCAGTGGGGAGGGTGCAGTGCACTTCGCCAAGGACTTCCAGAGCATCATCAAGCAACTACGTCGTCCTTTGTGCTAAAATATAGTCAGGGAGAGGCTGCAGGAAGAGTGCATATGCACGCAGGACATGAGCAAAGTCGCACTGGACTGCACCGGAACACTGGTCGACGCCACGAGGACTGAGTCGGTCGAGGGTGGTTGAGGGAAATGGTCTTGATATGGCAGCGAAACAAGCCGACAAGACTGAGGAGAGCACACAGGTGCAGATGTAATGGACAATGTAGGTTGAATGCTCGAGGAGGCGGTAGCCAGAACGGAGGCAGACTGCGGGTTGGAGGATGCGGTGGAGCCTGACGTGACGGCAGTGAAGGCCTGAGCAACAGCGTTTGTGTGAGGACTCATACAAGAAAAATAGCCAATATACAAGCTGAGCGAGGCTGCCTAGTAGAGCGTATCGCAAGCGGTTTGCATCGCCCCACTCGAGTTATAACTCCGTGGGTGATACAACTCCAACCTATGCGAAAATCAGCGCTTCGCCCCGGGTCGTGCGCTCCAAACAGTTTAGCGCTTGGTAGTTGCAATCGCGTTGCAAATACGCTCTAGTACCAGCTCAGTCACTACTGCTGGGAGAGGGAGAGATGGACGTCGAGGACGAGCGCACCGAGACCATCAACGCTCTGCTGAGGACGCACAGGTAGGCGGGCGCTTGGGGACACTCGGCCGAGTCGGCCCGCGCGCCGAAGGAGTGGCACGCGCAAGTGTCAATGCGAGTGAGTGAGCGCCCGAAGCGCACACGCACCGCTGCGACCTGAGGCCTGCCAGTGAGCCGTTCAACCAGGGAGAGTAGCAAGCGGAACGCGGAGCGGATGCATCACCTACAGACTAAGAAGGGCTCTTACTTGTCGAAGCTGAACCAGTGTGATCACTGGAGTTACTGAGAGTATGAACAGCGGCACGCTCCGGAACTTGAAGCATGTCTGACAACCCGCCTTCGTGCATACTAGGTAAGTCTCGCGCATAGCTGATATAGAGAAGCTATGTAGTAACCACTCCAGCAAAGTACAGCACTGTACAGTGAAAGGTACAGTGCAGATTCCGACGCATGCAAGTCGCAAGCAATATTTGCGAGCAAGGCCTCTTTGACTGGCATGTATCATAGTCAACTCTACGTAGACATCCCACAAGCGTTCATCGACCCGTCGAATTCTCCTACCAAGCATCTCCTTCAATCAACACTCTTGGCATCTTTCCGTGCGTCAGGCTTGACCGAGGAAAGGCTGCTGGTGATGTTCCCGCTGGGGACTACCGCAGCACCACACTCGACCCGGATCGGTCAACTTCTGGCACAGCACCGCGCAACGCCTCTGACAGGATGACAGAGCGGCCCTTCCATCGGCCAAATCCAGTGGCTCTCATAGTTCAATATGGCACCTCATGCAACACACACCCTCCGCCCTTCACAACCACGCTGTAAATCGTCTGTGGACCCCTCACAAGTGTGCGTATCTCTTTCTCTTCCTCTCCACCATCCCGTCCCTCATGACATCCACCATAGAGCAAGACTTTGTCCCCCTCTCCTGCGAGAACGACATCCCCCGCGCGATCCGGGTGCACAAGCTCACCTCCAGAGAATGGGGCCTCCTCACGGAGCATCTATGCGATGAGGCCGTCCCTGTATGCGGTGTCTCGCTGCGCCTGTCCAAGGAGCACGGCGGAGTGGACGCCATGGCGGTCTCTTCAACGACCGACGTCTTCCATATCAAGTTCCCTCGCGATTCCCAACGCAGCTCTTATGGGATGAGCAATGTCGCGCGCGTCCTCGACAACTCTATCAGCCTCCTGGCCGGGTTCGGCATGGCGCGCCTCGCGTTGCACCTCCACAAGCAGTCCGGGCTACACGTGGAGGGCGTGGACTTGGCGACGTTGTTCATGATCTCCGGCTCGAAGAAACCTCAGACAGCCGCTGAGTTTGCTTCGAGGCGCATACACCCGGATGTTAACAAGAGCAAGATCCATTCGCTGTGGTACGGGGACAGCACGGACGATCTGTGCCTTCGCGCGTGGCTCTCCGCAGTGTACGTGGAATCATTTTTGTGATGACCTCCGGTACACGACTCGGACTAAGCTCTCGCGTTCAGACTGGCGCAAGACTCGCTCACTGAAGTCAGAGCGGCGCAGAAAGTGCGCACGTGGAACCTCCCGGATGTCCACCTTGAATGTCTGTCCCAGCTCGTTCTCAACGTCGAGCTCCTGGAAGCCGAGCGCCCGACGCACGTCGACAAGGAATTCGAAGCCGTGGAGATGGACGCCAACGGTCAATTCGTCATTCGCAACGCGCGCTACAACACGCGTGTCCGGCGGAGCAAGCAGGTGCAGCAGTTATTTCTCCTCTACCATAAGACCCGAATGCTCGCGCCACTAATCCCTGCGACGCCCTCGTGTAGACGTCCGTCATTATGGAGTCTGTCTGCGGGAAGACCATCGTAGGGCACGCCGTCAGGTCTGATGGCAAGCAAACTGGGGTGAAGGTCACAGGCGGGAACTTCCGCGTGGATGTCGCGAGCATCCGCGTCGTCGGCCGAGAAGAGCTCACGCACGCCGAGCTCGCGCGCGATGAGTTCATCCTTCTGCTCCTGCAGGGAGTCCTGCCCTCCCTCGTCGATTCGCCATATATCAAGATGTTGTGGTTCGACACCGCGCAGGCGAACCGAAGGGTGAGGCGACCGTCGGAGTCGAATATGGTGTGTCCCAGGTTCCCGAATATGAACCAGTCGCAGAAGGAGGTCGTCGCTGCGATGTTGTCGGGTGATGAGCCACTTGTCATCGTTCACGGTGTGTCGCCGCCGCTATCGCCCGGGCCGTACGGTGTAGTTGACATGCTAGGGGTTGCGTAGGCCCTCCGGGAACGGGGAAGACGACGACGATCGCTGCAGCGCTCGACTCGTGGCAGGACTTTGGGTGGCCGGCTTGGGTCATCGCGCAGTCGAATGTTGGCGTGAAGAATATCGCGCGGACACTCCTCAAGAAAGAGGTTGACTTCCGACTCCTGGTGTCCAAAGAGTTCTACGTCGAATGGTGAGCCTTCCCTTTGCATCCCGTATTACTGTCTACCCTGTTCTGACGATGTGATCTCCCGCGGCATGAAGGCACGAACATCTCTACGAGGAGATCGAGGAGCGGCTCATACGCTCGGACGAGCTTTTCGCGGACCGTGTGGAAGCGGAGCGCAAGCTTGCAGGGGTGACAGTCGTCCTCTGCACCATTTCCATGCTGTCAAATCCCGCGATCGACAACTGCGGGATCTTCCGGTTGGTCCCCATCGAGCGACTGGTCGTGGACGAGGCGTCGCAGATTGACACGTTCGAATTCATGGTGAGCAGTTTCCGCTGAACCCGCTGGGAATTGACCGCGTCAGAGTCCGGTTGGTGAGAAAGAGCGAAGGCTGACTATATGCGTGCATCCTAGCACCTGTTCCACAAATTCCGCAGCCTCGAGAAAGTCTGCATGTTCGGTGACCCGAAACAGCGTTAGTCACTCCTGTCCGCTCGTACTCGTAGCAGCCTTCCTGACTTGTGTCGTGATCTGCTCGCTCGCGCAGTGCCGCCGTATGGCAAGGAAACGGCCGCGGAAATGAAGACAATCTACGACTTCATACAGTTCAAGGGCGCCGCGTACTTCCTCAACACGCAGTACCGCATGCCCGTCCCTCTCGGGGACTTCATCTCGGAGCAGGTGTACGACTCGAAGCTCAAGTCAGTGCACGAGATTACGGATCGCGGCTCGGTGTGCCTCATCGACGTACGGAAAGGGCGGGAAGAACCAGTCGGGTCAAGTTGGAAGGTGAGCAGAAGCGTATGAGACGTGTTCGGAGGCACTAGCGCTGAGCGCGCTGCGCTAGAATACGGAGGAAGCGCGAACGGTCGTGAACATTGTGCAGAACTACTACAAGCACGATGACTTCTGCGTCATCACGCCGTACGACGCCCAACGCGCCGAGATCGTACGGCAGCTCAAGGCGGAGAATCTACCATGGGAGCGTGTCTTCAACGTCGACAGCTTTCAAGGTAAACATCTCGTCTATAGTGATATACCTCGTTGATACTCACCGTTCATCTCTGTCAGGCCATGAAGCGGCTTATGTGATCATCTCCGCCGTGCGCACCTCTGCCCCCGGCTTCCTCCGCTCGCGCAACCGCACGAACGTCATGCTCACGCGCTGCGAGCGCGGAATGGTCCTCGTTTCAAAGCGCGACTTCCTCCTCGGTCCCGGGCGCACCACGCTGCTCGGCGAGCTAACGCAGAGCTGGTCTCGGGCATCGGGCATGTGGCGTGACGTCTGGGTCGACGCCCTTGCCCTGTCAGACCGGCGCGCAAGCTTGCCTGGGGTGCCCGGGCGGGGTTTGGGAGGCGTTCTCCGAGGCAATACCCCCACGCGCGACTCGTCGGAGGTGATTGGCTTCCAGGATGGCGCGAGTCCGGAGCATTTCCCTGCTCTGACGAACTGGGACTCGTCGAGCTCCGGATCCGAGCCGGCCTCGCCGAGGTCGCCTTGGACCCCCCGAAACACCACTCCGACCTATTCACAGGCTGCCCGAAGTTCAGAAGTCAGTCGTCGTAAACAGAGCCCGCCGTACATCCCACCACACATGCGAGCGGATACCACGACGGCGACGGTTGCTGGTGCTTCTCCTAACCTTGCAGGCGGGTGGCGGAACCGTGTCGTGCCCGCCTCCAACAATCACAACGCGGTCGAGCTCTCTCGGCGCATGGGTGCGCTTTCCGTGGATGCTGCATCGTCAAGGCCACTCCAGAAGAAGAAGCAGCCGAACCAGGATGCGTTTCCTGCTCTTGCACCGCAGACGACTCGCACACAACTCGCGTTGAGGGGGAGGTGGCGGAAAGGGTCCGATGCGTGTCGGCTTTGAGCCTCAGGCTTCTAGCTCGGTTGGGAAAGAAGTGTAGAGAGGTCTGACGTCTTAGTCTGTGTATACGTTCTTCGAACTCTGCGCTAGTGGCGCGATAACAGCTTGGCAGAGCTCGCACAGAGCATGTAAGGAGGGAGGCCTGAACTCGCCTAAGAACGTTGGCTGACCCGCGGGCCTCGGACGTCCATTTCAATTTGAGAGTCGCGAGGCCCGCACTGCCACCGTATAAACTCTGATCCCCGGTTGCCGGGCCGCACGGAGCCCCGCAGCGGTGTGTTCGAAAGACTCAAAGGGAAGGAGAGTTAGAAGCGCGTCGGCCGCCGTCGCGGTCGCAGCTCACGATGCTTCTCTTATCAAGGACCAGCTTCGTCTCAAACGCTCACATTCGCAGGTGCTGTTCGCGTCTGCTTACCAGCCACACAGAGCTTCGTTACATCAGGCGAAGCATCCCACGCACCATGTCAAGCAGCTCGGGATCCGGCGGTCCATCGGTACCTGCGTTCGACCGCGGAGCGCAGGCGAAGTTCACAGAGAGCCCGAACCCAACGTTCACGTACGGCCAGAAGGTGATTGAGACGGAAGAAGGGAAGAAGTGGCTCGAAGGCGCAAAGGATGGGTGGAAGACCATCGATGCAGCGACTGAGGATCCGCGGTCAGTGTGGAGGTTTCATGATCATGATGTCTCGCTAGAAACCCCGATTGACTGGCGTTCCTTTTTCTAGGAAGATGGTACAAATTCTCTCCATCTCGCGCGCGCGAGAGCCTTCATCGCTGACTGGCCGATTTTTTACTACCTAGTATGCTATGATGATCAGCGGAATCGTCCCTCGCCCAATCGCCTTCGTATCAAGCATTTCCGAGCAGGGAGTGGAGAACCTCGCGCCCTTCAGGTAAGAGGGCCCATTGCCCTGAACCGAAGAATATCCGCTTACCATCAATCTGACTCCTATAGCTGGTTCAACCAGGTTCGTCCGCACCGTAAGACATATCGGCCTTCGGTTCCTGACTGGGAGACGCGCAGGTGACACACAACCCGCCCATCATCTCCGTGTCATGCTCCGCCAGCGCCCAGGGTGGCCTCAAGGATACTGCGAGCAACATCAAGGCTACCAAGGGATTCACCGTCAACATAATCAGCGAGCCGTTCGTCGAGAACGCGAACGTCACCTCGCTCGATGCCCCGGCTGATGTCAGCGAGTGGCCGCTCTCAGGACTTACGAAGGAACCGAGCGTAAGACGCATGCGTATTCTACGGAGTTTCGCTGAGGGGTTGTTCTAGACTCACGTCAAGGCAGCGCGCGTGAAGGAAAGCGCATTCAGCATGGAGTGCGAGGTAAAGGGTCTACATCCACGCGTTCATCGTATCTGTAGCTCTGAGATGTTCCGCGCATGACAGCTCTTCCAAGCCGTCGACATAGTCCACCCCAACACGGGCAAGCAGTCCGCGACGCTCGTCCTCGGGCTGGTCAAGTGCATCCACGTGCGGAAAGACATGCTCAACGAGCGCGGGGTCGTTGACTTCACAAAGCTCAAGCCGGTGGGGCGCATGGGCGACATCACGTACGCGTGCGTTGGGGACGGCTTCCGCCTGCCGCGGCCGTCGTGGCAGCTGGAGGGCGAGAAGATCCAAGAGTTTCTGAAGCGGGTGGAGGAGCGCTAAGGGGAGGCTGCGTTGTGAAGCGAGCCCTGGCTGTATGCTGCGCCTCATGTGGATGCAGCGAACAATCGTGCAGATGGCAGACGTAGACTGGTGGCCTTCACGCTGAGACTGGCTTGGAATCCTAGTGTATTAGTACTGCTGGAAGAGACTTCACTCGTTGGCGCATGATGCCGTTAACGAGGAATGCGCATGTGCTTGTTGACGATGACAGCGCAGGAAGGATTCGGAAGCTCTCACTGAGCGAACGGTTCTTTCTGGTACAGCTGAATCATATGTAAACATACTGTGAGGGAACGAACGATGATTCAATCCAGATAGCCTGAACTCGGGATATAACTGAGAGCGGCATGCACGACGGGTGGGTAATCAAACACGTACCAATCACATCACCAGGACGTTTCAGTAGCACATGAGAGTCGTTCATAGGTGCCACAAGGGTGTGGATGCGTGGTCACCAGTCACTCTCGGAAGCTACGGTCGAGCAGTTTCCCCAGAGCTTTTGAGGGTGCTGATTATGTCCCGCAAGATGTAGCCGGTGAGACCCAGCACGAGAGACTTTTGGCGAGAACAGAGACGGTGATCGGTGTCGGATTTCCAGGTAGACGAGACCGAAGGCGCGTGTATGGTACGACCGTGACCGGTGCGCGAGCTGATAGGGCGCGTAGCACGGAGTCCACTCTACGGAGGATGCCTTGTTGGCGAGGAAGATCAACAGAAGGACAAAGCCTGGTAGACTCCAAACCATACGTAGATGGCGGTGTACAGAGCTTCACAGGGGAATCATCACCATTCAGAAACACGGGATCGCTACTGCAGAACGATGGGAATGACCGTTCCAGTCGCCGCGACGTGCAATCTAGCAAAGACGTCGAGGCGTCGCAGGTGGACAAGGCGGAGGCGTTGTAGCACGCCCAGAGGGACCAGATCATCGTCCCGTTCCCTCAACCGCTGCTTGACCGTAGGGCGGTTCAAAGCTGAGAGGAGGTTGAGAATCGAAGTCGAGAACCAGAACACGTTGATCGAGCCGCTGAAGCGCGCCGCAGTTTCGTCCGAACAGAGCTCCATAGGCTGGAATGACCCTGAGGCGAAAGCGAAAGCGATGAGGATGGACGACAAGAGAGCGGCCTATGTGGCGTGCAGGTCAGCGCGGCCCGCCGTAATGCCATTAATGTACTCACGTATACGAGCGGAGGAGGCATCTCTGCATCCCGGCGCTCGAGAATTGCCATGCCGGTCATCACTGCCCTGATAGCATCTGACAAAGTCTGGTTCGTGTCCCGGGGAGCGCGTTGCGGTTCATGAGGGTTGGATTGGTCCTGAAGGAAGCCCCGCAGTGAGGACGTTGGCTCGACATCAGTCCGCGCAAGGACGTACATTGGAAGCATGGACGGCATGGCCAAACGGCTCTGCAGGGCAGGGAGCCCCGGGGTATGGCGCGGGGAGTGTATTTGTTTCAGAGGGGACATCGGAGTGTTTAGATCGCGACGGAGTTGGGTTCATCTCTAGGACTGCCGAGCCCATCTCTTGGAGTGCTCTCTTATGTAGACGTCCAAATCGTGTTCGTCGTGAAGGGCAGAGCCCGGGAGGGCTTCTCATGTCAGAACTCTCCGAGATCAAGACGTACGGATGCCTCGTGCGAGAACTATGGCTTACGCCGCAATGCACGCGGTGCCGGCGAAAGGTGATCGTGTTCACATGGACCCCCGTCGCCGATGACACCCTGACGCTTCCTCGAAGTCGCGCCTGGGCCACTTTAGGGATATTCCATGAACCTGTCAAGTACTGAGCGTCAGTATCTGAGACGCGTGGGAGCTGGCACACACCTCGAGCAACTATGAATAACAGCCACGCACCGTGCGGTGTATGCTGTAACATTGCCTTACGGTTTCATTTGGCGGATGAGAGGAGATTGTGCGGGTGGCAGACTCTCCAGATTAGCGTGCACACGTCGGCAGGATAGCCAAACCCGGTATGTTCACGTATTGACACGGAGCTCAGATTCGCGCGTGGGCCGAGGAGCTCGGCACTGATGCATGCAATAGTGTAATAGCAACTATTCACTGCTACTTAGTACCTGAGGCGACGGGCAGACGTCAGCACAGCGAGTTTGAACACTTTCCGGACACTCACAAATACACATTGCAACGCAACAACGTCATGACAAGTCCATCGCCTGCTCGTCCTCACCATCAAACTCCCCGGCATCTGGGTAGCACAGCTCGTTCTCCTCCGCAATGGCCTCATCGTCGTCCTCGTTCCAATCGCTCGTCGTTTCCCACTCATTGTCGAACTCGATGTCCAGCGCGAGCTCACCCACGCCGTCGCCCTCGTCCGTCAGCGGCAGGAAGCTCGCGAGGGGCGGCATGGCCGCAGGCAAATTCTGGCCGACCGGCTGCACCCACCGTCGTTCCCGCAGCCGCTTATGCCGCTCCCGGTCCTCCTCCATGCGCCGCTTGATGTCGTCCCGAGTCAGACCACCAACTGACGAATCAGGGGACGGTGCGCGCTCAGTGGATGCAGACCCGGCTGCGGCGCGTCGTCCGTCAAGCACCGCAATCACTTCGTCCACTTTCTGAGGTTCCACTATACGTTTACTCCGCCAATTCTCGAGGATCTGCCGCTCGTCAGAGGGCGCACTGTTCGAGCACGCGGGACTAAGCGTACCTGTTTTGTGCTCATGAGGTTGGGGAGACCCTGCCGGCCTTCCGGAACGACATTGTCGACGATCTTCCGCAGGTCGCGCGAGACGTAGTCGACATAGGAGGATGAGGGTTGTGTGCTTGAGCCTGGGGGAGGCCTTGACACTAAGCAAGCTTCACATAGCGAGTCAAGCAAGTAGAGGATGTTGATGCGGTGGTTCAACGAGCCCTATATGCGCCCCAGAGTGAGTCCCTGTGATAGAGCAGTTCTACTGAAGCGGCACGCACTGTGTGGCATGCGTCAAGGAGACAGTCCCACAAGTCTTCGCCGCATGACGGGAAGTATTTCACGGCGTAGCCGACAATCTTCTTGATGGACTGCTGTGAGCTGTCGGTCGTTCAGGACGTCCGGACGCGGCACTGAGAGGGAAACGTACGCGTCGAGTCTCCGGAGCAGCGCCAGGAACTGCATGCGCACTTCGAATGGATCCATGCTGCTGATTCGACCGAATATGCAAATTCCTGCGCCGTTCGTACGACTCGTAGGCTGCGCTTTGTGCGCGAGTCGATGGGAGCTGTTTGTGATGCGTGGGCGTCGAGGGGTCTAGGAGCGGAGGGAGATGCGAACTCTAGGAGCCATCAAAGAGTTGCGGAAGGCAACTATTGATGCCTGGTAACATCGCTTTACTTATTCAAGGCTTATTCTGAGCTTATCTTTGTGCAGGCATTAGCTCCGGGTCACTCAGGGTAAGTAATCAGAGGTTATCACACGCGCGCTTCCTCCGTGGGTTGGGACGTCGGTACGCGCTGCAGCTCGTTGTCCGCGACGCTCACCTCGCTCTCCAACCTTAAGCCCTCTCCTCCCCTGTCTTCAGCCTATCATCATGGCAACAGAAGAGTGAGACATATTTGCTACGTTGTCATGCCCAGTGCTCACCAGTCATGGATGCCCCCGAAACAGACCCATCCAAGGCTCCCCGGCACCCACGCAAGACACTGCCATGCAGGTCGAGTCCACGCCTGCGCCCGATGCTGGCACAGAGGCGAAGACGACGAAGAAGCGGCCGCGCATTGACATGGCGACCGAGCCTCGCGAGCGCAAGCGCGGCAAAACCATGTTCGGACTCGTCTTGGGCACGCTGACGAAGGCAAAGAACGAGGACAAGGAGCGCAACGCGAGCGAAGCGGTACGTCTCTTTGCCACGCTTCTCATCATGCCCACGTGCTGACGGATTGCGCTGTGAATCTTGCTGCGTGGTGGGGTGGATCTTGGTGCTGTTCGGTGGATGCGGCGTGCAGGCCAAAAAGCGGCAGTTGATCGAGCAAAGGTTACAGGATAAGCTACGGAAAGAGACTGATTCTGTCAGGCGCGCCGAGGAGGCGAAAAGGGACAAGACGACCGCGAACCGCAAGGAGGAGGAGCTCCAGCTCAAGGACTCGATCGTGCGTCACCCCCTTATTTCTGCCCATGACATGCGTTCACGCAGCTCTGATTGTCTCTAGCACAAGCTCCGCCGGACACGGCTACCACTCCTGTCGAACTTCCTGCTCACTTCCGATGTGATACCCTCCGCCGACTCCGATGGCCCCACGTCCACAAATCCGCTCGCACCGCCACCACGCACACGCCCGCCCCCGCTGTACTACCTACCAGCGAAGCTCTTGCCGTCACAGGAGGCTTTCCTCCAACGGAGAAAGGCTGAGGCACGTACCTCCGCGCATAGATCGCCCATGCTCTAGCTGCTGACGTACATTTCGACAGGTCAAAGAAGCTGCAGAAAAGGAATGGGAGGCTTTCAAGGCGGAACGCGCTGCGGGTATCGAGGAGATCAAGCGACTCCGACAGCGCGTCGCCGAGGAGGAAAACCGTAGGAAGGTGGAGCGACCAGAGGGCGATGAGAAGACCTCAGAGGCCGTCGTGGCTAGTCCTGACAAGGAGGACGTGAAGATGGCTGTGGAGGGCGAGAAGCCCGCAGAGGCGGCGGTGGAGGGTGAGAAGTCCGCAGCGCCTGAGACCAGCGAGCCTGCGGAGAAGGCGCAGAATGGCGAGGCAAAGATGGACGTGGACGAGAATGCGACAGAGGAAAAACCCTCGGACCCTGAGCCTGTTGCTAACAAGGACGAGGCGTCGAAAGAGGACCAGAAGGACCAGGGGGGGAAAGCGGAGGACAGCGGTAAGGAGAAGAAGACTGAGGCGACGCCGACCCCTGCACCTGGGTACGAGGATGATGCTGTCGAGTACTGATACTACTAACGGTTCCTGCGGATCCTATGGGTATGTAGTCGTACGTACACAGTGATCATGAGCAGTTGTACCAGGAACTGTAGGATACAGTAGGTTATGCGTGTGCCCTTCGTCTTTTTCCGTCATGTCGTTTGCCTTCCATTTTACTCTTTGTTTCGTCCTGTGCACGTCAACTTCAAGCGTTTGTGCAGAAACTGCCGGTACTTAAGTACAGTAAAAGGCTCCGGCGCAGTCGCTGGCGGTATGGGCGCGCGCACGTGGCGGCCGCGTCTGTTCCTGATCGGACGTTCCCCACGTTCTGCTGCGACTTTGTCTCGTCCACCACCAGCCAGCATCTGCATTTCGGCATACTTACTCCCCTGGAAACTTTGTGAAGCTGTAGGCTTCGTCTTGCTCTGTTGGGGTCCTACATCTCGTCCAGGTAGGGGGAGATCTGTGCCGTGGAAAAGCAACGCGCGCTCATCTGGTGCCCTGGCAGGCCCGACAGCCATGATCTTCGCGTCTCTACCCATCTCGCTGCTCCTCTTTCCTCTCTCACTCTGCCTAGCTCCCTATGTTGAGGCAGCGGCGTCGCTCACCCCTCCAGCGGAGTCAGCGACCAGCTCGGGATCTGTGGAGCTCAGTACCTCATTTACTCCGTCGTCTTCAGTGAGCGGCAGTGGCTCTGGCGCCTCTGGGAACGGAAGCACGAGTTTGAGCGCGACGGCCACATCGTCAGCTCAGTTTCCTAGCTTGAGTGGGCTGTCGGATTGCGGTAAGTGTTCACTGCCCGCGTTGTGCACGAACGGCGTGCGACTGACGCTGCGGACAGCGACTCAATGCTTTGGCCTGGCCATCTCCCAGGACGGTTGCGACAGCATCATCGACGTGAACTGCTACTGTGTAAAGTGAGAATCTCTTGTTTGTCCCTATCACTTTCCGTATGGCGCATGCATGCCTGCAGCTCAACCCTGCGCTGACAATCCCTTCGTCTGAACCGCAGCCCTGGGCGCTTCACGTCTGGCCTCGTCGCGTGCATCTCCACGCAATGCCCGGGCGACCTCTCCTCCGCCGAGTCCATATCTGAGCAGTTCTGCGCTGTCGCATCCCGGAGCACCTTCCTCTCGTTCCCGACACCCCCGCCCTCGACGTCGTTCTCCGACCCGTTCACGTCCTCGACTTCGGCGTCCGTGCCGCTGTCGCGCAACGTCTCGAGTGCGACCTCCCCGACGTCCACGGCCTCTTCAAGTGCCCCAGCGAGCAGCACGAGTGCTGGACAGGGAAATGGTGCAAGCCTCGTCCGTGCGGCAGGAATGACCGGCCTCCTCGGGCTCGTCGCGCCGTTCGTAAGCATCGCTCTTGTTTGAGATCGCCGACTACGAGCTTTCGCCGTCCCGACCAGCGCTGGAACCCTGATACCCTCGACCGGGGACGGTAGATAGGAGTCGTCCTTCGAGTATGATTACGGCACTCCACTCATACCTTCCCTGGCTGTAGCCGCATGTCGCCCTTGGTCGGTGCCTTCGGACATTGTGTTTGGATGTGATACCGTTCGGATGCTATGTTGCTGGTGTACATGGCTGCATATACGATACCCGGTTGTTGGCGTGCAATTGGCTAGCATAGTCGTAGGTGAGAGGTGCCACTGAGGGTATCGCTGCGTCGGCCCCATCTACAGTGCGCGGCGGGCTGCGGACCGTCAGCAACTAGGTATCCTTATATGCAAAGTCGAGGCTAGTATTCGGAGCAACAGGATCTCCTTGCCCAACACGCTGCTGTATCTCCTTGCGCTAGACACTGATAATCTACCAGGCGAGTAGACTCGTGCGCAAACGCCTTTGCCAGGTCAAGACAGACTCCTCGAGGTGTATGGAACATCGTCGCGTATAACTTGCCACCGACAAGCTCGGATCCAAACGTGCCACAATGCTCAACTGCAAGAAACCCTCGTCCCGAACACAGAAGCATGCAGTTGCGCCGCTGAGTAGCGCTATAGCACTCGCTGAGCATGCATGATCCATGAGGCATTGGGAATTGCAAATTGCATCGATCATCGCCTACCGTCAAGAGAGTATCCTTTCTGGCCAAAGTCACCTTCCCTTTGAACCGTCGGGCTCACGAGCCTCTCTGCTGAAGCATCACTCTTACTCAAGGTCCCCTGTGGCTCGAATGGCCTCAACCTCAAATATAGAGATGAACCTGTACACGCCTGGGGCGGGGGTCTCGTCGACCCCAGCAGTCCCGCAACCGAGACCGTCGTCGCTTTCTGGCACATCCCCAACTCAACGCGGACAAGGGGGTGGCATGGCGCAAGGATGGGCAGAGGGTCACAGCGAAGAACCTGTACGTCGTGCAGTGCCGGGCCCGTAAGCCTTCACTGAGATCTCGCCTCGGGCACAGTACTGTTACAGTGGATCTGACGCCGGCGGACGACCGCCCGTAGGAACTGGTTTGGCAGACGCTGGTCGGACTCGAACATTACTCCCAGAGGCCTGGACACTGTTGTGAGTGGCGGTCGTCGAGCGCTAATACGAGTCCTTAAGAGGTAACCTCCTTCCTTAGCCGATTAATCCACGGCGCTCAGGCGGTAAGTAC
>MU277804.1:0-24756 GCA_022385805.1 Pilatotrama ljubarskyi
TGGGTACTCGGTAGTAACATGCATGGTTTGTAGCTAATCAATTCGTGTTCCCTGAACTCGCGGTACTTGACCAGGACCTGCAGGGAACACGAGTGGTATTCGGGGATCCCTTCCGGATCCCACGCACCCCGTAGTCCGGCGCTTCACGCAGTGCCTGCTGCCAACGCCGACCGGTCATCTGTCAATGGGCGCAGCAGCACGGGCTTCGCTCCGCCTACGATCTCCCAAATTTCAGGCCTTGCCAGATTGACGCCTCTGGCAACAGCTAGCCCTTGGCAGCGTATAAAGTCTCACGGGGCACTACGCCGCTGCACGGCGACCGCGTTCTGTCCGCAACTCTGTCTGTAACGACTACCACGGACGCCTAACCTATCCCCTCCTCGCCCAAGACGATCGTCGTCGGAGACTCCGAGTACCGACACCGACAGACAGACCAAGCCAACCATGGCCATCAAGCACGCCCCCGCGCGATCGTGGTCGGGAGGCTCGCCCTACCGCCGCCGACGCGTCCTCTGGCCCTGCTTCCTCCTCCTCCTCACCGGCTTCCTCTACGTCTGGCTGTACGGCTCGCCCGACTTCCTCTCGCTCTCGCCCGCGCTCAAGGACATCGGCTTCCGGTTCTCTCCCGACTCGTCGCGCGCCGGCCGCGTCGCGCAGGCGAAGCCGCAGCTCGCCGGCGAGGGCCTCTACCAGGATGTGCGCGAGATCGACGCGCTGCTGCACTTTATTATCGACCAGCCCGAGCGGCGGCTGGACGAGGATGGGGGCTCGATTCGTGTGGAGGGCCTGGGTAGCGTGTCGGTTGACCCGCAGGCGGCGGTGGATCTCAGGGTATACGCGCCGGACGGGTACTACGACTGGGCGGAGCATACGAGGCGCATCAAGGACCAGCACCCGCTCGTCGTGTTCAGCAAAACGTACTGCCCGTGAGTGCCGATTCTCGGTTGCGCGGGGCAACTACGCTCGGGAGGCATTGACCGACTGTGATCACGGCAACAGATACTCGCAGAAGGCGAAGGCGCTTCTGGCTACGTACGACATCTCGCCGCCTCCCAAGATCGTCGAGGTCAATGTGCGCTCGGACGGCCCCCAAGTGCAGGCTATCCTGGCGCGCTTGACTGGGCGATCGACAGTCCCAAACATTCTGCTGAAGGTCAGTCTGCCTCAACTAACGCCGCGTTATGTTGCTCGCGCTAATACACTGGACTGTATTCAGGGTAGCTCAATAGGCGGTTCGGATGAGCTCCATCGCATGCATGAGGCGCATCGCTTGAAAAGGCTGCTCGAAGAGGGCGGCCTGGTCGTCAAAGGAGAAGCCAGCAAGGAGTAACCCACACACACGTTCCTTAGGGTTTGTTGTATCTTCAGGGTAGGACAGCGACCGCCGATGTATCACTTATTTATTGCTGCTTCGAATTGCCCAGTAGGTGCGAGCTGTCGCCTGCAGGTGCACCACACTCAGGCTTGCTGGTCGACAGTAACACGACCTCACGTCGGACTCCAGAACATCTCCTCCTCGCAACTAACGTACAAGACTTGACAGAACGACTGCGTGCAGCTTCAGGATCACTTCTGCTTAGCCCACTCTGGCGGCTCGTCCTTGCCTTCCTCCTCCAACTTCTCCCCCTGCTCGAGGGTGTCGTGGACCGTGTCCGCCTTGTGCTCAGCAGGTGCGTAGACCTGTATAGGGAGCAATCGACGTCAGTCTCATGCGATGCTGAGAACGAAGTCGCTCACAGTTGCAACGATCAGTGGGGTGGGACCCGTGTTTTTGAACTGTGGGATGGTGAGCACACTCGATAGCAATTGACTGTCGCCACTGACATTGTGAAGTGTACCAGCAGGCACGATGACAAGATCGCCAGGATGAATGTCGGTGGTCTGCATACCGCATCAGAACTCAGCTCCACGATTGAACGAAGGCAGGCTACCTTAGTACCGCCTTCAATGGCTTGCGCGGTGCCGGACAGGAAGAAGAGGTGCTGATCGACTGTGTGTGTTTCCTGTCGAATTTAGTCAGCGCATACACCCACTCAGCCGACTGGCAACGCACCTGGCCAATCTCCCCGCCGACAGGAACAGTCATCATGACAAGCTACGAGAGTTCGGTGTCACTGACATGCTGGTGCGCCGCAAGCTCAGAGTCGAACGGACCTGACTATGAGTACCCGTCCAGAGAACCCTTCTGAACTTGTCACTCTGGGACGCGACCTCTTCTACGTTGTGGAAGATTGCGAAGCCCTTGGGGGGCTTTGTGTTAGGCTGAAACTGGGCCATCGTGGTGCTGAATGCGCGCTCGCTGATGCGTGTGCGCGACAAGGGGACGTGCGGAAGAAGGCGGGCGAGATGGCGAACGGGAAGACGAAACATTGCAGAATCGATGAAGAGACGGTGTATATATGCGTGTGGGTCCCGGGGACGTGCGGGCAGAAAGAGAAGCTCTGCACTTCAGGGTGAGTTTCGTTCGCGTCTGGGATCGAGAAGGCTCGTCATCTGACGTCATTGCAGCCGTATGAGTGGGAGAGAAGTCTCTGCACGGCCTACGCATACTCAGAGGCGTCGATGGACAGTGCTAGCATCGAAGCAGCACCTTTCTTGGTGTTGTTGGTTACTTGGTACGCCGATCGCGATCGAAGCTGCTCGGGCGCTTAGTGCGAGCGCCTGCAGAACGTCCGAGCCGCATTTTGCAGTGAAGCTTGCTCTCCCCTCGACCATATGCAGCCCCAGAGAATGGACACTATTGCGTCTGGCAAGTCAAACATCGATGGCATGGTTAGTTGACGATAGTCCACGGCCGTCTGTGCTCTGCTGGACAACTTGGTGGCACACGCACTGCTTTCGAGGGCGGTTCGCAAGCCTAGCACGAACATGGAGCTGAAAACGCCCCTTCATCGCGTAGCATTCTCGTTTGTTCCTCTGTGGGAGCCTGACGCGGACTCGCTCGCTGCGCCACACGAAACCGCATACTTATGTAGGTCGGGTGTCGGGCCGATGATGGTCGGATCGCAAGGCACCTCCGTTCACTCGTCTATGCTCGTCTTGACTTGGTGTAAGCTAAGTCTCTTGCGATCATCTCCGTCTGAAGCACGCAGTGGTGACCATTCTTGCCGTGTGTTTTCCTGTACTTGTTACGCCATCAATCCGCGCGCTCACGCGATACCTAGTGTGCCCAGTACTCCTACCGACATTGTACCACCGCCGAGGTCCCCATGCCTGGGTGCGCAAGGCCCTGTGCGTCCATCTTCAGCGTTGACCTTTTCATAGCTATCTGGATGTTCTCATTGCTCGTTGTACCTGCCTGATATGGCGACCCAACAGTTCCTCGAATGCGGTCCCTGGTGAACTCGACCGATTCTGTGGCTCTCAATGTGCGCGGGAAAACAGCGGGTCGGGAAGAATTCCATCTGGAAGCTCGGACCCAAGCTGCGTGGGTGTCCGTGCTCTCAAATACGCCCGGCGCTCGCACGTCCACATGCTTCCTTGATATTATCGAGGTATCTACGCGGCGTATAAAGCCGCACTCGCCCGCAGCGCGATGGCTCGTCTGACTCTCGGTCGACGCGCTGCCCAACATGGTGCGGACGGTGACCTCTGTGCTGCTGCCTCTGGCGCTCGTGGGCTCTGCTCTGGCAGCGAAGTTCTCTCAGTCAAGCATTTCGGGGGCCACTAAGGGCTTTGGGAACACGGTGCCCAACAAGTTCATAGTGGAAGTCGCAGACCCTGCCGACATCCCGGGAAAGAGGTCCTTGGACTCGCGCACGGTCGGTTTTCCCAGCTGTCCGCAGGATTGCTGAGAGGCTCATGCACTCTATAGACACATGAGCAGCTTTACGACTTCATGCGCAAGAGGGAACTCGGGTTTAGGGTCGAAAAGGAGTTCAACTCTCCGGGCCTTTTCTTGGGGTCCGTCTTGACTCTGGACGTGAGTACTTGCACGTATCCTCCGCACATAGCCGTGACTCATGAAACATTCTGTACGCAGGATGAGAACGTACGGTTGATACGACACCTCATGCCGTGCGCGTGCTTATGATCGCACGCGGTTTCCCAGGACGTAGCAAAGGTGCAGGACATTCCTGGCGTGAAGGCCATCCGCCCTGTCAAGTTGATTCCTGCCCCCCAGTAAGCTGTCGCACGTTATCTCCGCCAAAATAGCTATTCATGAGCTTTCCCAGACCTGTCAAGAAACACATCGTGACGGGCCTCGACGATCCGCAAGTCCCTCCAGACTCGGAGTCGACGCACATCTTGACGGTTAGAGAGTTCCAGATGCTCCATCCGCGTCGTACAGCCTACTCACTGGCTACGCTCGTAGGGTGTGGACAAGCTGCATGCCCAAGGCATCACCGGACAAGGCATAAAGATCGGAATGTGAGTGCTTTGAGATATTGCGTTCTGGTCTGCACGTTCTTACTCATAGTACCGCGTTCTCCCTTGCAGCATCGACACAGGTTTGCATAGGTCTCCTCAGTCGTATCTTCACGCAACTAACGGCATAGCTAGGCATCGACTTCACGAATCCCTTCCTCGGCGGCGGATTCGGCCCTGGCTTCAAAGTCATTGGCGGCTTCGACTTTGTGGGAGACAACTTCAGTGCGTACTGCCCTCTCGATGCTGTCCGTTAACATACTCATACATACGCTCATAGCTGGTACATCTCTATGTTGGGACCACGGTGATCATCATATGACGCAGTAGATATGCAGGTGCTAATACGCCGCAACCCGATCCTAACCCGCTGGATCAGTGCAATGGTCACGGCACCCACGTCGCGGTATGCCGCTCGCCCTGACGCAGGCACGTTCCAGAGTCTCACGCGTGGGCGCTGCACAGGGAATCATTGGAGCGAACCCTGGCAACCCGTTCAACATCAGCGGTGTGGCCTTCAGCGCCTCTATCAATGCATACAGGATCTTTGGCTGCACTGGAGACGTTAGTGACGACAGTATGTGATCACGCAACACCATCGGAGAAGACCGCTCATATGTTCTGGCCAGTCATTATCGAAGCTCTACTTCGAGGCGTTAGCGATGGGAACCACATCCTGACCATGTCGCTCGGCGGTGCCGATGGCTGGACTGAGAGCTCTAGCGCTGTAGTGTCGAGCAGGATCGCGGCAACAGGCAAGATAGTCACCATCGCAGCTGGTATGTCTTGTCCTTCTGTTGAGTTGACTATCTCTAACACCAAGAACCGTAGGAAACGACGGCGCCAAGGGATCTTGGTACACCTCCAGTCCGGGTAACGGCATCAACGCCATCTCAGTCGCCAGTCTGGACAACACAGTCATACCGCTGCAGAACGCGACCGTACATGGCGTCGCGCACGACCCCATCACCTACTTCTCGACGTTCCCGCTGCCTGTGAACGGGACGCTGCCCATCTTTGCTGTTAGCAACGACACCACGGTGCCGGACGACGCCTGCAACCCGCTTCCCGACGATACCCCTGATTTGTCCTCGTTCGTCGTGATCGTTCGCCGTGGGACGTGCACATTCGTACGTTGCCTCCAATGAAACAGGCTCTCCCTATCGCTGATGTCTTGGCCCGCCTTCAGGTGCAGAAGCTGACGAACATCGCAGCCAAGGGCGGTCAAGTGGTTCTGATCTACGAGTAGGTGATCCTATCTGCCTCTTGCCGAGGCTCGATGAACTGACCTACCGCGATTGCTGTAGTAATGGAAGCGGCTTCAGCGCCATTGACGTAGGGAACTTCACCACAGCGACGCTCATACAAGCGGCAGACGGCTCATTCGTAAGTCATCAATCCTCGAGCGCTTATGATGGCACTCATCGGACCACGGCGCGCGAGTAGCTAGTTAACGAGTTCGCCTCAGGCGCCAGCGTGAGCCTCTCCTTCCCGCAAGTTGGAGGAGGCTTCCAGTTCCCAGACGCCGCGGGAGGCCTCATCTCCAGCTTCACCAGCTTCGGCCCCTCAAACGACTTCTTCTTCAAGCCTGCGATCGCCGCGCCCGGCGGGAACATCCTGTCGACCTTCCCCGTACCCCTTGGGACGTTCGCAGTTCTGTCCGGCACGTCCATGGCGACTCCGTTCATGGCCGGCGTGTCCGCACTGCTCTTCAGCGTGAAGGGCACGGCGCCGGAAGTGGGTCTGACTGCCCGCACTCTGTTCGAGACCACTGCACAGCGCGTGGCTAGCAGCCACACCGACGGCGATCCGCTGCAGACTGTCACGCAGCAGGGGGCCGGACTGGTGGACGCGTTCAAGGCGATACATGCTGATATCATCGTCTCACCCGGAGAGCTCATCACGAACGATACGGCGCACTTCAAGGGATTGTGAGTACGGCTCAGAGCGCATCTGGTGAAGGAGATGCTCATGTCGTAACAGGCAAACGTTCACAGTCAAGAACATCGGCAAGACCGCGAAGAGCTTCAAGATAAGCCACATCCCCGCCGGTACTGCTCTGACGTTCCAGCCCGTATGTCCTGATCAGTTCAGTTGTGCCCGCGTTGCGATGTTGACATGCGCTGCTCTTAGGGAACCATCTTCCCCGCTGACGGCCCTGTCCCCCTGTCCACCAACTTCGCTACTGTAAAGTTCAGCGAAACATCCTTCACTGTCCACCCCGGTCAAACTCAGGAGATCACTGCACACATCACTCCCCCCACGGGACTCGACCCGACGACGTTCCCCGTCTTCTCCGGGTTCATCGAGCTGGCAAACGCGGAGGAGAGCTTCCAGGTGACTTACCTCGGTCTTGCAGGCGCGCTCAAAGATGTCCAGGTCGTCGATGACACCGACGTCTTCTTCGGCGTGGACCTCCCGGTCCTGACGGACGCCGCGGGCAACTTCCTCACTGGACCGACGAACTTCACCTTCATCGGGGACGACGCTCCTACGGTACTGATGCGCCTTGCGTTCGGCACGCCGAAGTTGCTGTTCGACCTCGTCGACCCCAACATCAAGATCAAGATGACGCTGAACAAGCGCAGCGACGTCCCCGTCGCTGACCGCTCGATCTTTAGCTTCCCCAACGCTGCCAAATCCGGCACCTTCGCCCAGGTACGCACGCTGGGTTCACTTTTCGAAGCGGATTTCCAGCCTCGCAACTCAGACGAAGATGTAAGTAGCCATAGAACAGTAGTGCTCGTCTTCACGCGATATCTGATCATATCCGGTTCTCTCGCGCAGGATGGGACGGGATTCAACACGCTCACCATCTCTAACCAATTCGCCAACGGGACTACTATCCCGAACGGCTCGTACCGGATCCTCCTACGTGCGTTGAAGGTGACAGGTGACCCCACGAAGGAGGAGGACTTCGAGAGCTGGCTGAGCCCGGTCATCGGCGTTGAAGCTCCTGCGTGACAGCTGTTTTGAGGTCACAACGGCAGTTCGGGATACGCGCAGGCAGTAGTTGGTTAAAGGAGCGACGTATAGTTTGTATACACAGAACAACGAGGTATCAAGGATTGGCGCTGTGGGCGAATCTAGCGAGCCTGCATCGTCGGCCTCGTAAGCATCGTCGGAGTCATCTGCTCGCAGCGTGAGCTCAATTCAGCCCCAAATCAGTGAGGAACGCACTGCTGTTGTTCGTGTCGTTGTCGTCGCCTTCCTCTATGACGACTACGAGCGTCGCCTGAGACGGGGAGGCGGATACTACTGTGCCCGTGTCAGCCCCATTCTCTCCACCGCTGCCCGTTACGATTGCATCGTCGATGTTTATTCCGATCGAAGCCCAGTCAGATTTGCTCTAAAGGATGAGCTCATCAGCTAACTTTATCATTAGAGAAGGAATTCCAGAGGCCGACGTACCCAGACATTGTGCTTGTGTTGCAACGAGCCCTGCTGCCACGCCGTGATTTCTACCCAAGTTTTGTATCTCTTGATGACTTGGCGCTTCTTCAGCGTTTGCAAAACACGTTGAAGCCGCAATCCCTGGCCACGGAGTCTGGTAGTAGCGTGAAATCCCGTTAGCATTCTCGAGTGCTAGAGCAACGCATCGCGACATACTCGGCAAACTCCTGCGTGAGTTCTCGGAACTCTTCGAGGGACAGGATCGTTTGGCACATGGGATCCTTCAAAACGAGGCCGGCGAGGTGCAACTGTTCTTTGCCGTCATAGAGTCTCTTCAGGATCTTGTCCTTGCTCAGTCGCTTCGTGCCAGCCTTCCAGACCAGCTTGACGAAGGGCGTGCTATGGGCGACGACAGAGAACGCGTCGCCGGCAATACTGCACTCGCGGTTATCAGACATAGAGCCACTCTACCAGAGAGTGTTCGGAGGACGAGGATGGGAATGGGGGAATACCCGAACGAAAGAGCAAATGCCTCGCATTTATCAGCCAGAGCAGGCCTCTGGATGCGTTAGAATGCCGAACGCGGTACATCCGCCTGTCACCGTGAGCAACAAAAGCCGAGACCTTGTGTGTGTTCAAGCAGCGCAATAGGTAAATCGAGAGGGCCCTGACTTGTGGATGTACGTTGGTCCTTGACGACCTTGTACCCCGATTGTACGGTGACAACGCCGCCGTGCACTGCTAGCGCCTGACTGGGGCCCGCGTTGTTCGCGTGTTTGCTCCTGCTTGTTCGTGTGGGTACTCTAGCGCCCGATCCCGCTTCTCAGGCTGCCACTCGATCGTCTGCCGCTATTGTCAATGTCCCTCTCCCTCCAAGGCTTGCCTCCCGATTCCTCCTCGACCCGCGAGTCCCGACGCCGCATCCAAACTGTCCTCTTCAGTTCCCGATTATCCAAATACAGTCGTCTAGCCTTGGTACTCGAGGACTGCTGAATCTTCCGCTCTTCCATCTCTCACGATTCTACATGCCTGACGGAAGCCCGCTCAACGATGATGACCTCTTACTCCTCCCGCCTTCTGAGCTCGGCAAACTGACGTCCGGGGAATGTTGGTGGCGTGACCACCAGATATGGCTCGCAGAACGAGGGTACATGCTCCGCCCCCGGTATCGGCCTGATTGGGAGCCGTCATGGAAGAAGGATCCAGGGCGGTCACCTATGGGATGTGAAGATTGGTACTCTGCCGGTGTACGTTGCATTCATGTACCTATACGCGGAACCTCTGAGCTCCTTAATGCACCGTTCGCAGCTTACGACTGTGCTGGACGCAGTTCGCATATCTGACAACAGTTTGGTCGCGTTGAAGAAAGTGACGAAGACACGGAACCCGCACGAAATCAGCATTACCCAGTATTTGTCTTCCGACGCGCTCAAATCCGATCATCGCAATCACACAGTTCCGATCCTGGACATTCTCCCAGTACCGGACGACGCGGATATCACGCTCCTGGTGATGCCTCTCTTCCGGCTCTGTAACGACCCTCGTTGGCGAACAGTGGGGGAGGTCATCGCCTTCCTGTTCCAGATCTTCGAGGTTCGTGAGTCTTCATTGCAACAAGTATGATGTGTATTGTTTATCATTTCTCACAGGGCATGGAATTCATGCACGAGTTGAACGTAGCTCATAGGTAGGTTGGCGTAGAGTGCACTTTGCCTCGTTCTGTCATTCTGACGTTCCGTTCAGAGACTGCCAGCAACCAAACATCATGTATGATCCTCGACCGATCTACCCGGCTATGTTCCATCCCCGCCAACGCAATCGCGCACTTAACTGGAAAGATCCAGCGAAGCATTCCACGCGTACCGACCATCCGGTGAGGTATTACTACATCGACTTCGGGTTATCCCGCAAGTACAATCCTGAAGACGGTCCTCCGCGAGAAATTCCCATCCGAGGCGGAGACAAAACCGTACCGGAGTTCCAGAGTTGGAAAGGCGAGCCTCTTGACCCGTTCCCCACGGACATCTACTACTTGGGCAACATGATACGTATGACGATCCTCCAGGTGCGTGTACTGCAGGTGTGGTCCGAGTCGGCAATCGCTGCTAATGAAGCGGTCGAGCAGGAATATAGGAACGTCGAGTTTCTGTCTCCTCTAGTGGAAGACATGGTCCGAACGGATCCGTCAGAACGCCCTACCATCCAAGAGGTTGTTCGTCGTTTCAGAGAGTTATCGAAGTCACTGGGCTACTGCAAGCTCCGGTCTCGTCTTGTGCCTCGCGACGAGCACGCCAGCGACAGGTTCGATCGGTCCATCGTGCATGCTATCCGCACGGCTCGCTACATACTCGCACGGAAATCTGCTATACCCCTGCCGCGCTAACGTGGTCAAGTCGTTTTCATGATGCTTTGTTTTGTATGGGTTTTGTACTACTGCGTGACAGCAATTTTGAGGTCTCAACGCCGTTCTTTGATACACGCGAGTAGTAGATACAATGGAGGGACGTATGTTACGGACGTGAAGAGCGACGAGATGCGAACGGTCGGTGCCATGGGTGAGTCTGACGAGCGCGCGTCACGTACGACCCATGATTGGCGCCAGTTGGATGAGACGTCGCCCTCTCTCGGTGTGGATCGGGCATGAATTTCTCCTCGTACAGACAACTGTGTGCTGACACGTGTACTAGCTTTAACAAGCTCTCCCGAGGACAGACTCCTAGTGGGAGGCTTGAATATTACCAAGATTGACCTCGCGGATACGATCGGAGTGATCTGCCAGCCCGCAGCCATAAGCTCCAGAGTCGCCTGTAAGTCCTAAAGAAGACCTACTGCCGTTTGTCGCATGATCCTCCCCCACGAAGACTACAAGTGTCGTTTCAAGCGCCTCGTCAGGTACTACGAGGAGTGCTTCTGTGTCAGGATCGTCTTCTCCGTCGTTGCCGTTCATAGTTGCATCATTGGCAATGTTCTCGAACAGATCCCAGTCGATTCTGCTCTGTAGGACTAGTCCATCAGCAATCATCGGGCTCATAAGAGGGATGAAGGTTAACATACCCACACAGTATGCTTGTGCACCGTCGAGTTGTGCTGCCATGCCATGACCGCTAGCCAGGTCTTGTATCTTTTAATGACTTGGTGCTTCTTCAGTTCCCTCAGGACATGATATATTCGCAATTCCTGGCCAAGCAGCCTGATAGCAGCGTGAGTTTGAGTCAGCGCTTTTGTCAAACTACAGAATGCATGACCGCGTCATGACTCACTCGGAGAACTCCTTCGTGAGCTCGTGATACTCTTCGGGAGAGAGGAGCGTCCGGCAGATGGGATCCTTCAGAGCGTCTCTGGCGTGGTTCAGATGTTCCTTGCCGTCGGCAAGTATGTCCAGCATATTGCCTTCGTTCAGCGGTTTCATTCCAGCCTTCCAGACCAGCTTGACGAAGGGCGTGCTACGAGTGCCTTTAAAGATGAACGCGTCCCCCGCGAGACTAGACTCGTAGTTGTCGGACATGTCGCTATGCCAGAGAGGGCTTTGTGAGACGAGGAGGGGAATGGGCGTATGTTCTGGCAGAGAATGCGCGTATGCTCCGCATTTATTGGCCAATGCCGCATGCCTCCGGATCCCTGTGAATGCCAGATGTGGTACATTTGCTCGTCAGCATGGCGATGTGTATGAGAACTGTATGTGAGGCCTTGTCCCCGTACAGGCTGCCAGCGCACTCCAGGCGATGTTGTAGTGCACGTAAGGTGTCAAGTCCTCGGAGACCTTGTACTAGCCTTGTATCACGGTTGCACGA
The DNA here is from genome assembly GCA_022385805.1 of Pilatotrama ljubarskyi. Taxonomy (NCBI): domain Eukaryota; kingdom Fungi; phylum Basidiomycota; class Agaricomycetes; order Polyporales; family Polyporaceae; genus Pilatotrama; species Pilatotrama ljubarskyi. Next base: position 11,553 of record MU277804.1, read on the forward strand.
AGTCCCGAACAACGCCGCTGTGGCGGGGCACCTGGCGCGCCAGCGCCTATGCACGTTAGTTTCATGCTACGCCCTGGCAGTGTCCGATTCGGAAGCCTGAGTACGGTCTCGATCAGGTAATGAGTTATGAGGAAAGAGGCGACAATGAGGAGCGTTGTGCCACGTATATGATCAAATCTGAGGGCGGTACAAATCGTGTTCCCCAAGTAGTACACGGCCGAGTCGGTCCGAGAGAATGAACAATGGGGCTGGATTCCCTTGTGGAACTCAGGACTGACCTGTCGGCGCCTCAGATGACATGCGCTCGAGGCGTCCTTTCGAGAGGTCATAGCTGCGGGACAGGCCAGTGTGGATGAAGTAATACTTGGTCGGAGCCCGTACGGATGTATTGCTTCGCCGAGCGTTCACTGGCATGGGTCACAAGAATAAGCGCCTAGTAACTATCTTGAGGGAACGGCCCCATGCAACGCCAGCACCGTGGCAGGATCGTGGTCGCAAGCCAAGAACCAATATTTTTGATGGGATTTACATAGCCATGAGACAGTGTGTTACGTACAATCGGGCGAGCTAGAGAGCGTGGGGGAACGTCCGAAATCGTTCACTTGTAGTGCAGTACTGGCGACCTTGCCTACGACATCATCCGAGTCATTTAACGAGAACACCGGGCAATTGGCCAACGATACGAAAGCATCATGCGGTGGAGGATCGACCAGGAACTTCGCGCTCGACTGGAAAGTTACTGTCAGAAACGTACAGAAACGAAGGGATACAACAAAATTCACCTCGTTCGTAACCGTGCCAAGGATTACCAAAGATAGAATGAGTCTCGGAGATACTATCGCCGCCATCTTCACCATGACGAGGATCGTGTTCAGCAGCTGAATAGGATCAATGTCAGGTAACAGCTCATCGCGGCTGAGGTTCAAGTTCCGCTCACCAAATTCACGGTCAGTACGAGACTCAACGCGCCAGACGCCACTATGTGCACCAGCGACCAACGTCTCTTCTGATCGCCCGCCCGTGTTCGCTTCACTCAGGGCGGTAAGACCAGAGATGCCAGGCAGAGTTCCGGTATGGACGTCTAGCCCAAGCCGAGCTCGGTCAGATTTCGCCTTGAACGTTGAGAACACTGTGAGCGTTCGAAATATGGATGTAACGCGGGATCACTGACCCGCACAGTGCGCTTGTGCATAGGCGACTCCTTCTTGAACTTGATCACCCTGACACGGACTTTGTACTTCTTGGAGAACTGGAAGAAGTTGACGTCCCCGAGAAGCTTCTCTATGATGATGGACTGAGCCTCCAGTCTGACGAGCCGTCAGCATGAGAACGATGTAACCCAAACCGACAATAGGCAGTTGCGCGCACTTACAGAGAATGATTGCATAGCAAGTCGTCGAACTCTCCTATCCTCTCGAGGGCAGCTCTGGCATCCGGGTCATACAGGATCTCGCCCGCATCATGCAGTTCGTCCTGACCATCATCGAAAACTGCCCGAATTTTCCCAGTGCTGAGACATTTCACGGCGATACTCCAGACACCCTTGGCGATCGGGATGGTTTCAGTGGCGTCATCCAGGAGCTCCTCACCAATGTTTATAGCCGAGTTGTCAACAGGCATAGTCGACTCTACCAGAGAGGTACGACTTGGTTCGGCGGAATGAGAAGGGATATAGGCAGAGCGCACAGGGATAATGGACGCGGGGATGGGGCCGATTTCCTCGTGCACATTTATCTTCTGGCAATGGTGCGGCAGGACAGGCCTTCTTTGCGAGAGATCCGAGCTACGCAGCGAGCTGGAACGCACATAGACCAAACAATGAGGTTCGTAGTGTAGGGCTCCAAGAAGAGCCAGAAGGCATCGGGTAGTAGAGCACGCATGTCAGGACCTTGACGACCTTGTCCTGACCTCTGAGTCGTCGACCGTCAGCCTGCTCTTGTCTCCTTTACGCGGTGTGTGGCAATGTTTGGCGCTGTGTACATTCGAGCGCCCGCACAGCTCGCGGAGTGCCCGCGCGACCCAGGTCGAGTGGCTCCCCGACCGCGCACCCATCCACTCTCGATGTCTGAGACAGGGCCCTCTCAAGATGGACCCTCCGCCCCCGTGCAACATGCAGCAAAGCCGGGTGAACTGAACGCGGGAGAACGCTGGTGGCGAGATCATCAAGCTTGGCTTGCAGAGCGAGGTTACGCGTTGCGGCCGCGATATAGACCGGGCTGGACACCGTCATGGAAAGCTGACCCTGAGGCCTTCGGTATGGACTACGAGGACTGGTATCCCGCGCAGGTGAGTTTCTTCGGAGCTACTATGAAGAAGGCATTCGAAGTGAGAGACACAGCGAGCATTCCTCCTTGATGCCGTCCGCATTTCCGACAACAGCCTCGTCATCTTGAAGCATGTCAAGAAGAGCTGGAATCCCGAGGAAATCAGACTCCACCAGTATCTCAGTTCGGACCCTCTCAAATCGGATCCACGCAACCACACCGTGCCCATCATTGAGGTTATGCAAGTCCCTGACGATGACGACGGCACCGTCTTGGTGCTGCCACTCCTGCGTGACTGCAATGACCCTAGGTGGCTCACCGTAGGGGAAGTGATCTCTTTCCTTCAGCAGGTATTGGAGGTCAGTGTGTTCGAGTCTTAGTTCTTTCGTCTCCCTCATGTTTGTGAGTTTGGCAGGCTGTGCAGTTCATGCATGAGCTGCATCTAGCTCACAGGTGCGCCGTCTCGAACTCTGAACTGTGCGTTCCTTCTACAATGTGTATAAGCAGGGACTGTCAGGCACCTAACATCATGTACGACCCTCGCCCGATGTACCCTGACATGTTTCATCCCCGTGACCCCGATCGAGCACGAGATCGGAAGGGCCGTGCAAAGCATCACACGAGGACCGCTCGACCGGTGAAGTACTACTTCATCGACTTTGGACTCTCTCGCCAGTATGATCCCAAGGAGGGACCACCTAGAGAACATCCCATTCGCGGCGGAGACAAGACCGTGCCAGAGTTCCGAAGTTGGAACGGCAAGCTCCTGGATCCCTTCCCGACCGACATCTACTATCTGGGTAACATGATATGCACAGAAATCTTGCAGGTACGTATCAAATCTACCTATCAAGTTGTCTCTATCCGACCATGCCTAGCAATACCGAGGCCTCGAGTTCCTCCTCTCCCTAGTCAATGATATGGTCCAGGAGGATCCATCGAAACGCCCAGAAATCCAGGAGGTCTCCCAGCGTTTCGACGAGCTCTCGAAGACGCTCGGATACTGGAAGCTTCGTTCTCGTCTGGTCCCCCGTAAAGAGGATCCCCTGGAAGCCTTTGGGCGGAACATCGCTCATACCTTTCGAACCGCTCGCTACATACTCACTCGGAAACCTGCTATACCCCGTTCGCCATGATATCTGTGTCTGATGTTGATTGCCCGCTCTCGCCATGCTGCTGTCGATACTTCTGCTGTACTGTTCGGTTTTGCTCTTGGTTATCGATGCTGTGTATCCTCCCCTTGCCGTCTCATGGGAATTTCCCCGGAGTGTTTATTCAGTGCGTCCAACGCCATAGGGCCAACTCGACGCCGTCACTACTTATGAGCCTTGTTGTTCTTCCTCGACACATCAAACAATGTGACGTCCGGATCGCGATCGAGAAGCGTGTGTACCTGACATCGGCAGAACGACCGCGTCTACGGTCACCATCGTACAGCGCGCATTGATCCCCTTTTCTGTCCCTACGAATGCCTCCCTGGAGGGTAACTCTGGTCAAAACGCGATCAAGCTGAAGCTTATGGCGATACCGGGAACAGGTGTTCTCAGGTACTAAGCGGTATTGGTAGTGGAGCGTTCTAACCTATGTATTATACTACTAGGTCACGGCTCCAGGCGATGGCGTACACCGCCTGGCACATCAGAAGGACATGTGGTAAGGAGAGCTAGATTCGCATCAACACGACTGCGCCTGAGGCGTACGAGAATGCCCCGGAGGCTACCAGGTTTGGGCACATGGTCACTCGAAGCATCATGCATCCTTTGTGTATGAGCTCAAGTTCAGTGCATCGCCAGCGTTGCCGGAAGAGCCTCACATACCTATCCATCGTCCTGCCAACGATTGCGGAAAACAGAGCTTGAATCCAAATCTTCATCCGGTACGGGGAATATCAACTGTGTAACCCTTCCGCCGGCTGACTCTGTACAAAGACAGGTGTCAGATTCCGGCGCATGGGATCGGAAAGGGGATACATTCAGTCACCTTCATTGCGGGGTGAGACATGTCCTCGGTCAACAAGCGTCAACTCTGATGGAGACGACGGGAACTGCATGACAGGGGGGACGTTCTGCGCACGTAGTCCTGGAGCGCCTGTGTTCACTCTTGTTGGAGCTAGGAGGGCGTCGAGCATCACTCGATCACTCTCAGACTGGAGCACAGGCGGACTGTCGTCAGTAATGAGACTTTTCTCTAAACGTTTGGGCAACCCACCCATACTGTATGCTTGTGATTTCTCTGTTCGCTCCTTCCATGCGACAACGAGCTCGTGGGTTCCAGCCCTCGCAACAAGTTGGTATAGCTTGAGTCCCTTCAGCTTCTGGTCGAGGTCGTGGCCCTCGTTTCGAAGGCTACGTTAGGAAGTATGGACATGTGAGTCGTTTTATATACATGCGAATAACCCAGATACGTACCTCTGGAGGGCGCATACAAGCTCGTAATAAATATCGGCGCCTTGCAGGGCCGCTCTGCGATCCTCATTCAGCAGCACTTCGGATGCTGCGTGCAAGGAGGTCCTGCCTTGATCGAGGATCTCTTGCATTTTGGCTTTGCTGATACGCTTCCACACAAATGTGAGAGCTGGAAAGGTATGAGACACGTCTGCAGCGACACGCTCCCCAGTTTCCAGGGCACTAATCGGGGTCATGGAAAGTGTCTGCCAAATCTGGTCAACTGCACCGAAAAGTCGAGGGGGGAAGAGAGCATCTTGTAAAACTCGCCCGTCGAGACTCCTTCTAGGCCAGGGGTACAGCTACCATGTCAACCTTGCCTGGTATCGCTTCGCCCGTCGCACTTCTCCGCCGTGGCGGTACTTCACGGCACCGCGCAGCGCAACGGCAACAACACTCATGCTTGACGGGGCCCAGATTGAGCGGTGAATGTAATGGATGTTGAGCAGGGCTTGGCACGCAGCGGAAAGCCCGCTAGGCTCAGCTTACCTGTGGAGCACTTGATAGAGGCACGCGTAGTGGTTGAGAGAAGAAAGCGACTTTTTTGATCCGCTCCTACAGAGCGGTCTTATATACTACTGTACATGTGGCTGTGCTAGAACTATCCAGTATCTACCAGCCACGAACTCTATTGCCCGTGCGTCAGCACCTATGACTAAGTGCGACTGGTTGACTATGCTGCTATTACTAAGCACCTAGTTCAACAATGGAACCGGCAAGTAGACATCGTCCTTTGTGCGAGCGAGCGCAATGCCTTGACTACCTTGTTCTCAGGAGGGAACGCCAATGGTGCGGCAGGACAGAACAAATCGGAGACGAGCGGCCATGCTCTGCTTGTGCATATTTGTCCATGTGTGTATTTTGACGCCCGAACCGTGCACACACTTGTATTTTCCCAGGGAACACCTTCAAGGCGGATCGGGTCGCCCTGGCCCCAAAGCAGACTTGACGCTAGTTGGTTCAACTCCCCTTCTCCGCCCCCATGTCCGATCCGGCTGTGGACGTTCCCGACAGCACTTCCGGGCTGCCTAAGGTCAATCTTGATGAACTCAGTCGATCGGAATGCTGGTGGCGCGACCATCAAGTATGGCTGCAGGAGCGCGGATACATGTTGCGTCCTCGCTACAGGCCGGGATGGAGACCGTCATGGAAGGATCGGCCCGGAGATTTACTGGTATTAGCGGAGGATTGGCATCCCTTGACTGTACGTCGGGCTTGATCCACTTGGCCAGATTGCCTTGACAGACCTGAACGCAGCACCCGCGCATTCTCGACGCCGTCCGCATTTCAGACGATAGGCTCGTCATGATCAAACAGATCAAGAGGAGCTGGTACCCTCATGAACTAGAGATTACGCAGTTCCTTTCCGCCGACGACAAGCGTTCAGATCCTCACAACTACACCGTGCCCATCCTCGATGTCTTCGAAGTCCCCGATGATCCTGACTTGACACTCATTGTCATGCCGCTTCTGCGAGCGTGCGACAGTCCATCGTGGCAAACAGTAGGAGAAGCCATGGCATTCCTTATTCAGATCTTCGAGGTGAGGGCTTGCCCACTACATTGCGCACATGTATTTGATACCGGTTTCGCAGGGACTACAGTACATGCATAAATTGCGTATAGCACACCGGTACGCACGCAGACTTGGCTCTTGTTCGCTCCCTAACAGAGCGCAGGGATTGCCAAGCACCGAATATAATGTACGATCCTAGCCCGATGTACCCCCGCATGTTCCATCCAAGAATCCAAGATCGGTCCCGCGACTGGAAATCTCGTGCGCGACATTCCACGCGAACGGACAACCCGGTGAGATATCACTACATCGACTTCGGCCTCTCGCGCAAATACGACGCAGAAGACCCCGCTCCTCGCGCGCAGCCCATACGCGGCGGCGACAGGACCGTTCCGGAGTTCGTAAACTGGAACGGCGAGCCCCTCGATCCCTTCCCTACAGACATCTATTACCTCGGCAACGTGATTCGTATGACTGTCCTCGAGGTGCAGTGTATGCCTCTCACAACGTCCATTGTACTCAATCATTGCCTCCCAGAGATTCAAAGGCGCGGAGTTCCTCTCCCCTCTGGTCGATGACATGGTTCAGGATGATCCTGCGAAGCGCCCGACCATACAGGACGCCGTAAGACGTCTTAGCGACTTGGTGAAAACGGCTGGAGGGCGGAAAATGCGCGCTCGACTGACTCCCCGGAACGAGGACCCGGGGGACGCATTCTTTGCCAAAATCGCACACGCATTCCGCACAGCTCGCTACATCATCACCCGCAAGTCTGCGATTCCTATACCCAAGTGACACAGACAATATCCGTTGGCTTACAGGTTCGCTTTGTGATCATACCAGTCCTATGCTATCGTGTTTTGCTCTCGAGATACCTCGCTCGCTAGATTATGCGCAAGGACTCCTCCGATCCGCAGGAGGATATGTCCTTGAGCTACTTTCTGTGGTACGCATGTCCCCGGCACCGAAGACAGCATAATCCAGCTCAGCGAGCCTCGTTCGACCACTGAAGCGTGGACTAGAACTCGCCCGCTCACTGAGGCCGCTCTCGCCCGTTGACAAACAACCCTACACGAAGTCTATCTGTGGCGTGCATGCATCGTTGTAGCCGAGGAAAGCGGATTCAGGCGCCACAGCTACGAAGTCGGCCCGTTTTGGGAGCTGAGAGATCGTACTTTTGACATGCAGCGCTCGAGCGTGTGCTGGATCTCCTGTCATCGGCCGTGTTCCTGAGCTGTGACGCAGCACGCATGAGGCATGCCTTTCACGACGCCGGGGATGCAGACACGGAAATCGATAGCAGCTGATAGCAACAGAAGGAGCGACAAAGGAGTAATCAGGGCTGTGGCGAAGGCGTGGGTGGCAGTCGGCGGATGAGGTAGGGTACCGTACGAGAAGCGAAATGGTGAACGCTCTTTAGCAGGTTGACTAGCCTGTCGTCCTCGCGCACGACCAGGCGAGAGCGCAGCTGCCAAGTGGTCAGCTTCCGCTGGACGTCGCGGAACTGCGTGACCACCTCAAACATCGGTGGGCGGGCTTCGGGATCTTGTGCAACCATGGCATAGACCAGCGGTGACATGAACTCGAGGTTCGAGTATCTCTGGAAGACCATATGGTTAGACAGACGCGGAGAGCGAGAGCGGGGAGCAAGTCATGCCTTCAAAAAGTCCTGGCGTATCATGTTTCCCAGATAATACACATCGGTAGGAAATGGATTACGCGGCGTCGTCTCATCATCCTGAAACTCAGGGACAGTTCTGTCCGCCCCGAGAATCGGTATTTCCTGCGGGTTTGTCTCGTCCGCGCTATACTTGCGGGACAGGCCGAAGTCGGTGAGGAGATACCTCGTCGGACGACGGGTGCGCGTGTACGATTTCGCTAGTCCGCTGAAATCGCGCTTCTTGTTTGTGGCGACGGGATGATACATCTCGGGGAACATTGCACGGGGATCCATCATGATATTGAGAGACTGACAATCACTGAGCAAGCGTCAACACGAGCTGACTGAGGACTGAGACGGGACATACCGATGTGCAACATGATGCTCATGCATGAAGTTGATGCCCTGCGTCATGCACGAGTTTGTACGCCGCGACCCGCAGGGCAGATACAACACGCACCTCGAAGACTTGGCTGAAGAACTCGACGGCCTCCCCGACCGTCTCAAAGCTGGGATTGTTATATCTCCTCAGAAGAGGCATGACGATGATCTGCAAATCGTCGTCCTTGGGGTCTTGCAGGACATCGTATAACGGACAGCAGTGATTCCTCGGCTCGGACGCCACTTGTCCGGACGAAAAGTATTGTCCGATAGCGACCTCGTATGGGTGTACTGATCTTCGGACCTTCTTCAGCATAACCATCTCCCCGTCTGATAGACGCACAGCGTCTACAACTTGCGAGAGCTGCTCGCCGAGATGAGATGCGCAGCGCTACAGAGAACTCATTATGTTGGACATACCGTGTGGGTCTGGCTGTCCTCGGACAGGAGGGCGGACTTCTGGGTACCTTCCCAAGAAGGGGTCCAGTCGGGCTTGTACCGAGGACGCAGAGCATAACCTGAATCTCGAAGCCAGTCGTAGTGATCGCGCCAGTAGTGTTCGCCCGGAAGGAGGTGGAATGGCTTCCTCTCGGGTGAGGCAGAGGGCTCCTGCGAGAAAGGTTGCGCCATGGCGGCTTGACGCAGAGCCTGCGAGCCGATTGTCTACGGATGCTGCAGGGAGACCAGCCGTGCGGTATGCTCCCTAAGGGACACAGTCTTCGAGAAGGACATCATGGACATCAACTTCGCAGGCTTGTATCTGAGCGTGTTTGCTCGCGAACGCACGCTGCCACGTGGTTACCACAGACAATAGCGCGCCTCTCTGCTCTAGGCTTCCGGTAGGCGCCTAGACTTGCTCAGTCACATCCGCTCCAAGGCACCGACTCTCTTGTTCTCGCCTCGTGAGGTATTCACAAAGAATGCGTCCTGTGTTGTGTGCAGGGACCATGCTGCTCTCGCTTGACGGTTGAGACAACCCTGCATCTCAGTACGTTTGTACGCAGCGACCGCCCCAACGCGCACGCGCGATGCTTCTCGGAGAATTACTGTTGTTCCCAGTTTGTTTCTCGTCCACACCGGCGGATACGACTTCGCTTGAATGCATCGCTTCCCGACGCTGGTGAACGATTTATATCTCAAGGTCCCCCCGCCTGCGTCGCACATCAAGGCTTGCCGTCCCGCTCTTTTCCTTCCACCGCCAGAGCTGGCTCTGTAGATCCTTCACTCACCGTCTTGACGACCAGATATCACCCCGGGACCTGACAGGATGCAGTTCGTAGAGGACACTCGCGAGTTTCTTCAGCTCGGCGACGATACAGTCCATACGGTCCAGTCCATCAGCCCGTTCCTCAAGCTTCTCAATCACCTCTTTCCGGCGTACCACATCAAGCGTGGGCAGGACTACCAGAAAGAGATTCTACAGCTTGTCGAAGAGATTGCAGAGCATATCCGACCGGATGATGCTCAAGTCATTCTACAAACATTCAAAGAGTCAGTGATTCGACGCTTGTTTTGCCGTGAGGTGATTCACGATACTGATGCGCGCCGCACTGTATCCAGCCTCGAACACGCACGGCGGCGCATCGTCGATAACCCCCCTCTGAAGAAGGACGAATGCCGCGCTTGGAAGGCGCAAGTCAAGGTACTCAAGGAGACTGCTCATGTAAGTTGGATGTGTCGGTGCCTATCTCCGGCGGGCCCCGGCTCACCAGCAGGAACAATGCAGCGATCGTCGACCGACGCAAAGGCGTCGCGCATCCAACGGAGAGTAGGTTCTTCAAGCGACGCTGGCGATTGTGGGAACTGGACCCGGACGCGATGCGCAGGATGTTCATCAACACACCAGGGCGGTAGTACGTATGTCGCGACCAACGCTAAATGGCGCATTAGCTGAGCGGTCGACCCCCTTAGCGAGTACGACTAGGTGCGGGGGCTGTGGGGGTAAGCACAAGCAGCGATTGTGACTGTGAGGGAGCCAGCTGAGACGCCTGGCAGATTCCATCGACATCACAGAGGACGATGGCTCAGCCACTAGCCACGATAGCGCGAACATGGTACGTCCCTCCGGCCCTTTGTAGCGATTACGGTGTGCAGCTCACCATGACTGGGAGCAGGATTGACCAGCGGAAACTTCCGCCGAGCCTTGAGGCGCCCCGCCTTAGCGATATGTCCACGAGCTGCTTTGCTCTTGTCATCAGGATCGGGGTTCCTGAGGCCTTGTGTTAGTGTTTGATAACATTGATACCAAATTGCAAGCCGCCTCGACGTATGCCACATAGCGTGCCTTCGTTTGAGTCTCCGGCGCCTGCCCCATCCGCTCACGACAGATAGAGAACAATGTCGTTCTCACGCTGGGACTAGTGTTGTACTCCGTCTGCGCATGTCTACAACGTACCACAAAGATACATATGTTGACAGCTTGCAGCACTGCCTGGCGCGTCATCATAGCCGCACAGATATTCTTCCATTCACGTTGCAGGACCGCTCACGGGAAGGAACAGTTACTAGGATCCTGTGCAATGCAACTGAACGGGCCCTGCTATGTTGCCTCGAGCGGTCAGAACAATGCTGACGCGGGCCTCTGTCGTACCATCCACCACTTTCATGGCTCAGAGGTATCGTCTACGGTGCTGCATAGCAACACGGTCACCTACCACGCACCGAGAGGCCACGACTGTAGAGCAAATCATCCCTGCCCGCCGTGGTGCAACATAGCGCGACAGCGGGATTTCAGCTCGGAAGAGGAGACGAGTGAACGTAATAGCCTGTTGACATGCAGAGACCGTCGAGAATGAGCACTTCAATTGAACCCCAGCACGCAGCCATACTATACATCGCATGAAGACGGGTATCCCTATTATACCGTCTTCGGGAGACCATCCTGGCCCAAGAGGGACTCCTCAGCTCCCAGGGTTCTGGGGCCGTCCCCGACACGAGTGTGAATGAGCTTCTTCACGGCGCCGGCCTCGAATGGCTTCGCGACAGCTTCGTTGAAGCCCTGCACGACCGTGCCCTGCACACTCTGTCCCTGGAAGAGTGCGAATGGATCCTTGAAGGGCTCCACCTGAGGGAAGTACTTCACGATGAGCTCCACGATCTCCTTGATGTTCTCCTTGGGGGCGTAGATGACCGCGTTCGGTCCCGCGTCATACGTGTATGCCGCCTTCAGCTTCCCGCCGTTCGCAACTGAGACACGGTTGTACTCGACGATCAGCGCGATAATGGCGCGCGAAACGTCGTTCATATAGAAGATCGGGGGGTCCGTGTCGAGCGCGACAGCGTGGAACTGGTTGGAGTCCTGCATCGTGACGCGCGCGAAGGTGTCGAAGTCGCGTGCCAAGATCGCCTCCGAGATCACGCGCATGCGCTCTGGCACGACGTGCTTGATGCGGTGCTGGAGGAGCGTGGACGTCTCGACGGTGCGCTGCATGCCGGACGTGGACGAGGTGCCTTTCTTGTCGTCGCTCACGACGCAGATGAGCGCGTGGATATCGGGCCAGTGCTCGCGGGGTGCGACCTGGACCGCGTACGAGTCGGAGCCGTCGGGCTTCTCGCCCATCTGCCACGCGACGAAGCCGCCGAAGAGCGAACGACACGCAGAGCCGGAGCCTTGTCGAGCGATGAGGGAGAGACGCGACGGGTCCGTCGGCAGCTGATACAGTGCAGCTAGGGATGCGACGAGAGCAGCGAAGCCGGACGCTGAGGAGGCAAGTCCGGCCGCAGTCGGGAAGTTGTTGCGCGAGCAAATGTGCACGGGGTATCCAGAGATCTATAGCGCGTTAGATGCAATCATCATGTTTATACGTGCGAGAGGTGTGCGTACTTTGGGCAAGCTGGTGTCCTTCTCCTCTAATTGCCTCCTGAGAGCCCTCATCTCCTTGATGCACGTAGCCAGTCTGCCGCCTTCCTTGATCTCTTCTTCCTCTCCATTGAGCCAGAGTCTGTCCTTCTTGAACGAGGGGTCCGCTCGCGAGGTCGTCGTAGACCGCAGATGATCTTGATCGAGCGTGACAGAGAGAGAGGAGTTGGTAGGAAGAATGAGCTTGGTATCGCGCTTGCCCCAGTATCTGCGTTGGGTCAGTCGAGCTCGCCGTCAGCAGACTGCGATACGGACTTTATGCAGGCGATGTTGACCGGGGCAGAGGCTGTTGCTTGGTATACGCTCATGCTGGCTAGCTAAGGAGGTCGATGTCGGAGAGGAGGAGGACAGAGAGCGTTAAGTAGCGCAGACAAGGCCATTGCACGATGTCTTCAGATCTGAAATCGTACGGCGGCGCGTATAGATGGATTTCCTTTCCGGGCGACCGGAGATCAATCTAATCAACGCTGGGCGCTCCAGCACCGAGTCGGATTGCAGGACGGACGGCAGATGGCTCGGGCGTGTACACGAGCGTCCCAGCAGGAGCGGAAGCAGGTTGTGACCGGTGCGATTTGTCGAGGGTCTCCGTGCTCTCCGCTTGCATTTTTCTCAGTCAGCACGGAGTATTTTCACGGTGGAAGTAGGCAAGGGCCGAGGGAGAGACTCGGTGGCGCGGGAGGATCTGCCATAAACGGAGCGGAAAGGGCTGCTTAGTCATCCGAGGGCGTCTGCGATAGCTGTGCTCGTCATCCCCGACAGCGACAAACACTCCACGCTCGCTGTTCTTCACGACGCCCACGACCATCCAGACGACTTCTCCTTCTCTCCCTCTGTTCATAGTCGTTCCCTCTCCCTCCTTCCTCCGACTGCACCCCGCAATCTTTCAGAGTGGCGACTCTCACCGCCAATGCCATGTACTATCCTCAACAGTCCCCGGGCATTGCCCACAAACTCCCCACCCACCAGCATCCAGGTCAGGTCCACGACCAATCGCCATGGGCAAGACACCCAGCGTACGGCCCAGCGAACGGCGCGCAGCCACCGACCTCCCCCGCCTACCCGCTGTTCGCCCATGCGAACG
>MU277804.1:24791-36041 GCA_022385805.1 Pilatotrama ljubarskyi
TGTTAGGACTGTGCGGGCTCGGGAACTCCGGAGTTCCGGACTCGGAGTCGGAGTGCGGACTAGGGAAGTCCGGGGTAACGGAGCGGAGTTGGTCCGGGGTGAAGCGAACGAAGTCCGGAGTGGAGAGAACAAGGTCCGGAGTTCGGAGTACGCACGAGGGAGGACTTCTGCGAGGCTATTGGCAACGCACGGGTTCACGACGGAGTGTCCTCAATTTAGAGGCGGACGGAGATGGCGGAGTACGGAGTACGGGGGTTCGGACTAGGTCTTCGGAAAGGAGGATTGGGAAGAACGGAGGCGAGACAGAGACAAGGGTTCAGGATCGGACGGGGTTCGGAGTTCGGAGGTCGGAGGTCGGACAAGGAGTTCAGGAAACGGAATATGAATACGAGATATCCGAACTGAGTAGCTAGTACATTCCGGAGCGGTATAAATAGATACGGGCTTATTGTCTTTGAGTACAATAAGGAGGTACGGAATAGGAAGGAGTAAGAGCGGAGTACAAAGTAATCGAGGAAAGACAATAACCTAATTGTTAAGAACGAACATGAGGCTAATGGCGTGATCTGAGACATCTGATGGACCGGAGTTGAGTCCGGAGTAAGGAGTACGGAATACGGAGATAGGAGTACAAGTCCGGAGTAAGTCCGGAGTACGGAACTCGGAGTTGAGATCCGGAGGTCCGGACTTCGAGTTCGAGCACGGCGCGTAACACCAGCACCATGATCTAAGAAGACCAAGCAGGGATGACGACTTTAACCGGTTGAAGTACGTTCAGTAACTACCCTCCGACTGTGCCCAGCGTTGACGCAGCTGTCAGACGTTATGAGGACTTCACCACTATTGGTAGCCCCTGGTGAGATGTTTACTGATGAAGATGCTTACTGCAATGCCTAGACTGGATACAAGACTCTATCATCGAGCGCAACAGGCGACTTCGAGCAGCGCGGAGACAGTCTATACCCTACAGAGGTCCTCGAGGAGAAGTCACCCTTGCCTGGCTCTGGTCGCGGTTGCAGGCTATTGCATACGCTGGACAGAGTTGGTTCATTGTTACACTTGTCGGTAAGTCTCCAGTCAATTGCATCCGTTCTGCTGCGGTGTTTCTGAACGCGTGTAGGCATCGGCATTGGTTTCAATGCTGCTATCATCTCCATTGTGACCGAATGGCTCTCGGACATCAAGATGGGATACTGCTCAGCCGGTTGGTGGCTCAACCAGCAGTTCTGCTGCTGGGAGATTGAAGGAGGCGACGAGGACATATGTGAAGACTGGCACCAATGGAGCGACATGATGCTCGCGCGGTGGTTCATCTACGTGCTGTTCGCTGTAAGTCTCTTGTGTCCGGTTATCATGTCGTCCTGACGAGCTGTATTCTCGACAGGCTCTCTTCTCGTTCGTCGCTGCGCATCTTGTGCGGTCGCTGGCCAAGTATGCTGCAGGCTCAGGCATATCCGAGATCAAGTGTATTCTCGCAGGCTTCGTCATGAAGGGCTTCCTCGGATTCTGGACATTCTTCATCAAGAGCGTCACCTTGGTACGCACTCCCTCTCTGCCCACTGCTCTATCACTCAGTGTTTGTGTAGCCACTGGTCATTGCCTCTGGGCTGTCTGTGGGGAAAGAGGGTCCCTCCGTGCACGTCGCATGCTGCATTGGGAATTTGGTAGCCAGCATGTTCAAACGGTTCTCGCGCAGTCAAGGTATGCAAGGTCCAAACGATGCAGGCTTCTGTAGCTGACGCAACATACGTCTAGTGAAGATGAGAGAGATATTAACAGCTTCCAGCGCTGCAGGCGTGGCAGTTGCCTTTGGCTCTCCTATTGGAGGGGTGCTGTTCTCCATCGAGGTAGGGCGTGTCTCGACTCAATTGTGCTCGGCCTACCTCACGTCGCTTGTGTGCAGGAAATGAGCAGCGTGTTCAGTATCAAGACCATGTGGAGGAGCTTCTTCTGTGCGCTTGTCGCAACGGTGACCCTATCAGTGAGTTCGATCTGAATACCTCGGCGAGGATATCCCACTCATATTTCTTGCAGGCCATGAACCCGTATCGAAGCGGGAAACTCGTGCTGTTCCAAGTCACCTACGACAGGGACTGGCACTTCTTCGAGATCATATTCTTCATCATATTGGGTATATTCGGTGTCAGTGGATGTCCTTCTCAGTGCTACGAGCTGTCACTGAAGAGTCTCTGCAGGGTATGTACGGCGCCTTCGTCGTCAAGTTCAATCTGCAGGTTGCAGAGTTCCGTCGCCGATATTTGGGCAAACACGCCATTGCCGAAGCCGTCACATTGGCTGTGATTACAGCAATGATCGGCTGGTTCAACCACTTCATGTCAGGTCCACGGCCAATCGCCATGGGCAAGACACCCAGCGTACGGCCCAGCGAACGGCGCGCAGCCACCGACCTCCCCCGCCTACCCGCTGTTCGCCCATGCGAACGGTACAATGACTGCGATGCAGCACCATCCTCATCAACACATCCCCGGTCCCCTTGCACATCATCACCACCAGAACTCCCTTACACACGCACACTTCCCCTCCCCACCGAATGGCAACGCTTTGCAAGGTCCGCACGGCGCGTTAGGACAGAACGGTTCCCCTGGGACAATAGCGACTCAGATGATCACTCCGCATTGGCAGCAGCAGTTGTTGAAGTGTGAGGTATGTCTTTCCATCTATGCATCGCCGCTGTGTTTGGGCATCGTGCAACGCCCATGCATTGTGTCTAACCGAGCGGTCGGGCGATGCCATTCGAGTGTTGCACCATCGCCCGTATTCGCGGTGTCGCTACCTCCAGTGCTCATCTCATGGTTCTCATACTACCTGTCCCGTCTTTTAGATGATACGTGCGTCCAGATCTCCGCACCACCGAGCAAGAGCGAGCGCCATGGCGGCCCGTACGGTTCATAAAGCAGCCATACCGATCCAGAATCCAAACGCGATCAAGCCGCCGGAGACGAATGGCATCACCAACGATGGAGAGGGCTCTCCTTCGTCCAAGTCACAGGCACCCTCCGACGCTTCTCCCACTCGTGCGAGTGCAGCAGCTGATCATCCCTCCGCTACTGTGGCCCCTGTTGCGGAAGCCGCCCGTCCGTATTCGCTTGCACGTCCAGGGAATACATGGCAATCGTTGGATATGGGTGGCGTCGGCATCAAGAACATCCCGAAGACGTCCGGACTCTTCGCCTTCACATTCCTCACAACGCTCTACCTCAACCACAATGCGCTCCAAAGCATCCCACCGGAGATATCGAAACTTCGCCACCTGGAGTTACTCGATCTCTCTGGGAACGCTCTCATGAGCATTCCTCCGGAACTGGGCATGCTGACGTCGCTGAAGGAGCTGTACCTCTTCGACAACCAGCTCACCACACTTCCCCCTCAGTTGGGTACCCTACACCAATTGCAGACACTCGGGATCGAGGGCAACCCGATCGAGCCGTCGCTGAAGCTCATGGTTCAGAAGGACGGCACCCCCGCCCTCGTATCGTACCTGCGCGATTCCTGTCCCATCCCTACGCCCCCACCCGATCGTCAGTGGAAGCACCTAATCGGTCCGGCCGAGCGGGAAGCCATGGCCGCTGATCCCACCACAGAGACGTTCTCCGTCCTGTGCTACAACATCCTTTGCGAGCGGTGCGCGACGGAGAGGCTCTATGGCTACACACCTTCCTGGGCCTTGCGGTGGGATTACCGCAAAGAGCTGATCCTGACCGAGATCGTGAACCATAACGCGGACTTCGTCTGCCTGCAAGAGGTGGATAACGCCCAGTACGAGGAGTACTTCTCCAAGACCCTGGCGGACCATGACTACGAGGGCGTTTACTGGCCGAAGTCCCGCTATAAGATGATGAGCGAGAGCGAACGGCGGCTGGTCGATGGGTGTGCTATCTTCTACAAGGCGTCCAAGTAAGTCCCTTCATCTGACGCTGCAGCAATCTGACTTACTGATCGGGCGTAGGTATACACTCGTGGAGAAGCACCTGATCGAGTACAGCGCCGTGGCGATGCAGCGACCAGACTTCAAGAAGACCGATGACATGTTCAACCGTGTCCTGGGCAAGGATCACATTGCGGTCGTTGCTCTCATGGAAAACAAGGAGACAGGGTCGCGTCTCATCGTCGCCAACACGCATCTCCACTGGGATCCGCTCTTCTGCGACGTGAAGCTGGTTCAAACAGCGCTCCTCGTTGAGGAGGTCGAGAAGATCGCTCACAACTTCGCGCGGTACCCTCCACGTCTGCACCCAATGCCGTCTTCAGCCGCTGGCTCCGGGAGCACGCCCAACGCCGGCGAGAACAACGCATCATCCCGCCCTCCTCCAGTCTACACCGACGGGTACAAGATCCCCGTCATTATTTGTGGAGACTTTAACTCCGTGCCGGAGAGTGGTGTGTACGAGTTCCTCTCGGCCGGCTCGATCCCGCCGGACCACGAGGACTTCCTCTCCCACCTGTATGGCAAGTACACGTCGGAGGGCCTGCGCCACCGCCTGGGCTTGAAGAGCGCATATGCTGGTGCAGGGGAGCTCCCATTGACCAACTATACGCCCAGCTTCAAGGGGCACATAGACTACATCTGGTACTCCTCGGCGAACCTCTCCGTTAACTCCATCCTTGGTGCGGTCGATCCCTCCTATTTGGACAAGGCAGTCGGGTTCCCAAATGCCCACTTCCCCTCAGAGTACGTCGTGCATGTCATATTCTGCGGAGGTAATGCTGATGAGGTATGTGCGTGCGCAGCCATTTGTCCATCGTTTCCGAGTTCCGCGTCCGTCCGCCGCGGGAACCTCAGCCGGCACGCCCGCCGCCCGTCTTTCCCGAATCCTCGCGAGCGCATACATAGGGTTACATGGTTGTCCATATGTCGTCCGGTGTATCGCTACTATCCACCCTCCTCTCTCTGTCCATATTCTCTCCATATATTTCATTCTTGTAAATATTCCTGCGCTCATGCGACAGCACGGCGGCAGCAGCGATCCCCTTCTTCACCTGGAGTCACACAGCCTTTGCCCTTGTGCATTCTTCGCGTTCACTTCCCCTTCTACTGTGTCTCGGCGGTCCGTTCGGACTTTTGGCGTGTGTTTGTGTTATTTTATCTTTGCGTTTCGTTGTTTCCTTCTTTTCGCGCTTCGTCGACTCCACTCGCCCCTTCGCCCTCCTCGCCTCTCCTCTCGTCGTATCCGATCGTCTGCTTGCTTTCTCGTACTGGTACTACATACTCTGTCGCGTTCAACCACCCTGCAAACTGTAGCATGTGCGTGTACGGCTGTCTTGTTCAATATAAATTTCTTCCAAATCTCAATTCGTAACGAGTCAGGCATCCAACTAACATGCGAAAGTCAGAGCGATCGCTCGCCCATTAGATGAGAAAGTGTGATCGTACATGACATCCTCAGGTAGGTATATAGAGCACTTGTAGGGACAACACAGCGATAGCAGGAGCGACGAGAGCAAGTATATCCAAAGAACGCATGAACAGGGTCGGTGTCGGCTTGGAGAAGTGGCCCCGACGCATGGAGCCATCAGGGAGGCGTGGGTATCGCAGGCTTGCGGGTAAGGATGTACTCGGTGGTCCGGTAGACATGGCGTATGGTCCTGAAGAAACCCACGATACTGGAGTCCTTCTTATGGACGACGCGGGAGCGCAGCTTGCGCTCGCCGAGAGAGGCGCGCAGCTTGTCGAAGCGCTCGACGACCTCGTCTATCGTCGGGCGTTTCGCGGGATCGTCTTGGACCATGTCCCCGACTAAGTCACGCATGAAGGCGAATGCGGCGCTTTTCTGCTCTTCTCTGTCAGGAAGCAGAGTAACGGGTAGAAATGAAAAACGTACCTCGACAAAATGCTCTCTGACGAGATTGCCGAGGTAGTAAATATCGGTAGGGAAGGGGTCCTGCGGGTCGTTGGAGTGCTGAAACTCCGGTACTGTCTTGACACCTCCCCATATTGGAGGTTCGCGGGGCTCTGTACAGTCGGTGGAGTACCTCCGCGAGATCCCGAAGTCGATGAAGTAGTACTTGACAGGGTGTCTCGTTCTCGTCGACGTTTTCACTTTCCGACGTCCATCGTAGCTTAGATGTGGGAGAAGAGGATGATACGGCTCGGAGACAAGCCCGGTGGGATCCATCATAACGTTCGCTCTCATGATGTCGCTGGGGGCGCGCATAAGACAAGAATATTGAAGTTCATATTAGAGGAACACTCGCCGATGCGCAACACGATGCTGGTGCATGAACTGCATGCCCTGCAAGACTGAGATTTAGCCCTACCCGGGTGGTTATCTTATGGAGCCGGTGTACACCTCGTACCTCGAAAAGCTGCCTGAAGCATTCAACAGCTTCTCCAACGGTGTCGAAGCGAGGATGATTGAAGACGTGGAGGCAAGGCATGACGAGGATTATGACATCTTCGTCGTGAGGCGATCGTAATGCCTCATGTATAGGCACACAATGATTGCGCGGATCAGCTTTGAGAGGCTCGGTTGAGAAAAGCTCAGATATTTCCGCCTCGTACGGGTGCTCAGACTGCGCGACCCGTTTTAGGATTACGATGCCGCCGTCGGAGAGCCTCATGGCATCCATGACCTGGGTGTACTGCGCTAAACGAATGAGCTGGATATAGTAGTCATGCAATATGATCAGACGTACGAAAGACGTGAGGCCATCTTCGCATTCCTCGGGGTCGCGGTTTGTACCTTCCCAAGAAGGAACCCAGTCAGGCCGATAGCGTGGGCGGAGCAAGTATCCCCGCTCTTCAAGCCATTTCTGGTGGTCCCTCCAGAACCTCTCTTCAGGGTCCAAGCCGCCTTCCTCGAGAGGCGCAGGCAGATCGAGGCGAATCAGCCGCTTGGCAGCGGGTTCCGCTTCTATCGCATGAGCGGAAGCCGACATGCGTTGCCTCAACACGTTTGCAGGCAGGCTGCCGGTGGACGGGCACCTTGTACACGAGTGACAAGGTATGCTCCATAGGTAGACGCTCAGACAACAAAGGATGTCCGGCATTTGCCGGTCGTGCGAAAGGATGTCTGTCCATCGCTCTAAGCTTTCGACCACACTCAGTGACATGCTGCTACTACCAGCAACGCCTGCGAAGTGCCCATTCGCTACAGCAACAATCATCACCCATTTCGCCCACGACAAAATGCATGCGGGAGTCATCTGAGATACGCATATCTCGTGTCGCTCCTTACTATTGTTTCCTTGCTGCGGAACGGAAGCTAGGACGCCTGTCCGCGAGAGCGAAAGGCATTCGTAGCCTAAGTTTCTGGGGATGGGATAGGTGACTTACCGAAGGCTTAATCGCTCCTGATATGTTTTCGTATGTTGTCGTCTGCTTACAGCCCTTTTACAGCCGTGAGAATGGTATTGCTTACGCTGTGGATGCAGGTCGAAATCACGAATTGACGCCGTCCGCTGCCTGCCAGGCAGCGGGGTGTTTCGACCGATCACCGCTGACACCGGACAGCGGGTCATTGGCAACATTGAGAAACAACGTCGGATTCGAGGCATTTCCTCTAGAAGTATCATCTGAGGGCTTCCTTATCACCTTCATAGGTAGACGTTTACGTTCTCGTAGGTGAGCTAAGCGATGTTCTTGTCGGTCCCTTCGAGTTCAACAACCTCACCATGACTACGCCAACCCGGTAACCACCCTTGTACCCTGACGGTGCGTCTCCCTTCCTAGCCGAGAATGAACGTATCACTGATGCATAGCTGTCTTGAAGAGGGTCTGGACGCCGTAAGTATATATAGGACACCGGAATTGTGGCGTTGCCCATCTCCCATCGCTAAAACGCACTCAGTCAAGTTGGAGTCGCTGGCCCTTACCACGGTCCTAACTTCTCAGCAATGCCCGACCTGTCCACTGCTATGGTCTCCGCAGGAGCGAAGCCTCTCGTCAAGATAATCTTGACGTTCCGTCCTGGCAAGTTCAAGAAAAAGGCTGCTGTTGCCGAGCGTCAGGTCACCAAGCTGCTCTTCGATGGCACGGCTTTTATAGGCGAACGGGAATTTGCGAAGCTTATGAGGAGACGCGCAGAGTGAGTGTATGAACTGGAAGTCCCGTGCGGATAGCTCATCACTAACAAGTATTTGATAAAGGGTGGACGCTGCACGCCTGAAAGCCTCTACGAGCAGCTGGAGGAGAAACGGCTTCAGGCATATACGAATCACCTATCGATATTACACCTCTGCAACCACTCTTCTTCAGAGGACCGAGGTAAGATTCCAGTTGCCACTGGTTGCCCAGGTCTCCGAGGCCATGTCTGGTCACAAGTACTCATTTCTTCCGGTTTTGTCAATAGGAGATCACGGACAAGGCTATGCGACACAACGGTCCGGAAGGTCAGAGAGCCTCCAGAGGGGCCCACCAGCCCTCCGACACGGCCAGCGCGCAAGCGGTGCCCGTAACGTCAGGAAGCATCACCTCCCTGACCATAGACAACGTGTTGCTCCGACCTGGAGACAACCTGGTCCGGATCCCATGTCCTGGTTAGTCTCGGCATGCGCAGTGTTATTTTACGAGGTCTGACGACCTGTCGCAGACAATGTTCCACACGTCGCCTCGATTGTGATCAGAATGCGCGCTCAGGATGCGGAGCCGGCGTCTGGCCGCTCCGGACCGGCGGACGCAGACAGCCCTGCAGGTTCGTGCTTGTTGAACTCGAGGACGCCGTCCTTTGATAACCGTACGCTCTAGAAGGTGGCGATTCTCTGAGCATAACAATTTCACCGTTCTCCGACAGCGAGTCTTCCACGACAGGTCAGCATGTTCTCCTCGGTGTATACCGCTTCCGCGAGGCTAACCACATGTCCTATTCACGCTATGGTCCAGACGAGGATGAGGATCAAGCCGAAGAGGAAGATTCTGACAACGATGTCAGCATCGAAGCCTCTATTCGACTCACCAGGCGGACAGGCAAAGAGCGATGCGATGATAACGGAGAATTTGGGCCTAGCATTGGTACGTCCTGGATCTTGTCAAGTGCTCAACCGCTCGTATGGACGGTATATTCACGCTCTTCTCGCGATACGCAGAAATCGACGTCACCGAAGCTGATGATGTACCTGACTGTGAAAACTGCTGACCATCCTCGCAGTGCATGATGGGCCGCTCGGCGAAGGGCCTTTAGCTCTGTAACATTTGGACTCTATCATCTCGCGCTCTGCTGTCGTCGATGTTGCTGTCATAAACCCGATGGAGCCACGCTGTATATTGATTCACTGTGCCTTTTCTTGTTTCCGCATACTTGAGGAAGCTTGATCCACTCCCACAAGTCGCACTCGGTGCGGGCTGCTCGTCAGCATGGGTTTCTTGGAGCAGCAGCCTGGTATGTAGCGCTGCTCGCATCTAGTGAGCTTCTTCATCCTATCGACGACGCCGTATCGCCGCCGAAGCGCTCGATGCACGCAGTGTACGATACCGGTTTCCACGTTTGCGGACTTGGGCTTGCGGCAAGACTAGAGTGGATAGCTTATAACAGTTCCTGCCGCCCTCCGTGACGAATATTACACACGTACAGGAACCGAAGCGACGATAGCTGTAGCATAGCGGCGGACAGCAAGGCGGGAAGAGTAGCATTCAGGCGCGCGGAAGAGCGGGTCGACGAGTGAGGATGTAGTAGATCGTCCTAAACGTATGTGCGATAGCCTTGTACCAGCGCACCACCCATATCTCGTCTCGCCGCGGGAGCCTTGCGCGCATCTTCCACATACCAAGACCAGCCATGATCATATCAAATTTGACGGCGACTTGGTCCATAGTCGGCCGTTTGGACGGCTCGTGTTGTACCATATCCTCGATCAGGGGGTTCATGAAGTCAAGGCCGGTATACTCCTGAGGTGCCCGTTCAGCGCCCGGCTGGTGGTGGAGACAATCATCAATACCTGTAGAAAGACAGTCTTGAAGACGTTCCCGAGGTAATACACATCGGTTGGAAACGGATCGCACGCGTCCAGCGATTTCTGGAACTCAGGCACCGTCCGGTCAGCACCCCAGATCGGTCGTGATCGCGGGGGACCCTGCGCAGGGTCAAATCGGCGAGACAGACCAAAGTCGATGAAGTAGTACTTGACGGGGCAACGTGTGCGGCTGTAGTACTTCGCTGTCCCGGACATGTCGCGTGTCGCCCACGTAGAGATGAAGTGGTAGAGTTGGGGATATAATGGTCGAGGGTCCATCATTATGTTCATCTTCCCGCAATCTCTATGGTGTTGGTGAGTCGAGACCGAAGCAGCTACAGTCCATCGCACGAACCTATGGGCAACATGATGGGCATGCATGAAGCGTAGTCCCTATAGAAGCGGGGTCAGACAGACAGTAGAGATGTACTGGGTTCTGCATACCTCGATACTCTGACGAACAAATTCCATCGCTTCGCCAACCGTAAGGAACGGAGGGTCAAAGAATTTGCGTAGTAGGGACATCACAATGAGCTTGAGGTCGGGGTCGTCGGGCACGTCGAGTACATCGTATATCGGAACGCAATGGTTGGCCGGGTCACTAGCACGAGGCTCGGACGAGAAGTATCGGCCTATTTCGATTTCGTACGGATGCACCGAAGGTCGGACCTTCTTAAGCGTGATGATTACACCGTCCGAGATCCTGGTGGCATCAAGCACGTCGCCGCGCTAGTAATTGATGCTGAGTCGGCGACATACCGCACGACACGGAGTGACCCACCACTATGTTTCTGCCATCTTCACGCATGAAGTAGTCTCCGTCGTTGTCTTTGCACCACGAGGGTATCCAGTTAGGCTTATAGCGAGGGCGAAGCATGTAGCCATGGTCCTGTAACCAGACTTGGTGGTCTCTCCACCATAGCTCAGCGTCGTTCAGTTCACCATCAAAGCGTCGCTGGGTGGTTCGAGGAGCATTTCCGGCAGAAGACATTCAAGACAACGTCGTCACAAAGTATAGGACTCAAGTACTGAAGAGTGAAAGACGCGATCCGAACGCGCTGATGTGCCAAATCTACCCTAAAGCCGTGGGGTTGAGGCCGAGAGCCTCTGTAGGTCGAGGCCTCTGACGAGCTGAGCTGAGGTAGATGGCAGGGTCAGGAGATGTAGCGGTTCGGCCGGGGTGCCCTTGAGGCGAACGTTGCGATGCGGCAGTGGATCTGAGCGAACAGAGTTCTTCGCGGATGTTCGCAACCGTTCGCGGGTCTTCGCGGGTACTCGGCACGCTCTTCGCAGTCTTGTCGGGCTCAACGCGGACGCGGAGGGACTCGGTGATTCTTCGCAGCT
>MU277805.1:0-38127 GCA_022385805.1 Pilatotrama ljubarskyi
AAACTGGATCAGGACGAGTTCACGATACTTCTAGCTAGTTCTACGAGGGCGGCTGTCCGAGCCGACGCATCCACAACAGACACCTCCCGCTTACAAGGTAAACTACGCTGCCGCAGCGGTACTTCGTATACTCATCGCTATCGGCAGGAGCTCTTGGAGCAGCGGAAGGACCTGTTCACCGCGGAGGAAAAGGAGAAGGCATGGTCCGAGGTCACCGAGACCGTGAAGATCTACAGCGACGAGATGATAGAGCGATGGAACTCGGAGATCGACACCTACCTTGTCTACGTGCGTCTCCAAGATCGTGCTGTCCACTTCATTGACCTGATGAGCTAATGTCACATGGCGAAAACAACAGGCGGGTCTCTTCTCCGCCATTGTCACCGCGTTCAACGTTCAATCGTACGTGTTGTTACAGCAGCAACCGGACCCTACCTTCGCTGCCGTCTTGCAGATCAGTCTGCAGCTCAGTAGCCTTTCTGTCAACCCTCCATTTGTCAACTCCACCCATCCTCCCTTCGGACTTTCCGATGCAGCACGCGCCGGGCCAGCACCAGAACCGCCGACTAGAGCTGCAGTCGTGGCCTTCAACTCTCTGTGGTTCTCTAGCCTCGTCCTCAGTCTTTCGTCCGCCTCTATCGGCATCATGGTCAAGCAGTGGCTCAACGAGTACAAGTCCGCTTTGTCTTCGGGATCTCAGACGACTATTCGAGGGACTCGTGAGACTCGGGAGAGCGCTCGACTGCGGCAATACCGACTCAACAACCTCTTCAAGTGGCGCGTCGACGTCGTTGTCCTTGCGATTCCCGTCCTGCTCCAATTGGCACTCGCATTCTTTTTCGCGGGCCTCCTTGTCCTAGTATGGACCCTCCACCCCATCGTCGCGGCGATCATGACCGTCTTCGTAGCTCTCCTGACGGTTTTCACTCTTACCACGATGCTGCTCCCCTCAGTCAAGAGTAGCTGCGCATACCTCTCTCCCCAGGCACTCCTGCTCGACGCAATTTGCCAGACGGTGCGGTGCATCTTCTTTCAAGGGCTCCTTGCTCTTGTTCTACGCATCTGGAATCGTGTTTCTCGTCTCGATGGCCGTGATGGGCTGGTCCCATTTCAAGCTATACGGGTCATAAAGGATGCCTCTCAGAATGTGATCGATTGGTGTCGGTGGAGCAGTTCGAATCGCACCGCACCTCCACGCACCTGGCGTACGCGCGAAAAGGAGGCCATTGCGCAGTCCAGCGACTCCCTCGATTGCGACCTCATCGTCATGGCTTACGACACCAGCCTCGCAGATCCCAACATCCTCGACGCTGCTGCCAGATGCCTTGCGGAGGCCAAGGAGATGTTCGTCTTCTGGGCCTTCGACCGCCTCAATGGAGTTGCAGCCAAACACTTCGACCCCGCCATGACCGCTTACTATGTGGTGCCGTCGGCAAAACCTTCCGCATTCGTGCTATGGTGGAATTCCATGCTCTCAGTGCTCGCGACAGAAGATGCGAGTCTCGGTGATCGAGGATCCCAGGCGCTGGATGCCACCCCCGACAGGTTCAAGCCGTCGAAGTCAGCTCTAGCTGACTTGAAATATTACCTGCAGAAGTGTGTGCATTCCGGGCGCCGCCCACCTGCGAGCAGGCATACCCATTGGATCTACGGCGTGCTCTCAGCCGCCATGTGCAACAACGGGACTTCGCAGACTGACGGCGGCACGAACGAGAGCACATTCCATGTCGACTACCTGGTAAATCTGCTACAAAACCTCTTCAAGGTGGACGTCCTGATCGACAGCAAGGATCTCGGCTACAGTGGGTGCAACCGTGTCTTTTCGTCTCGCTTGCTGACCGCATGGTGCCCCCCGCTGCTGCTATCAGTTACCGCGGCCGTGACGCACAGGTTACGCGAAGTTCGGCGCAAAGCTCCGGATATGAGATCGAAAGAGGAGCGCATCGCAGTTACTGACATGGTCCACCTCCTCGTGCAGTGTCGGGCTAGGCTGATGTCTGCCCCTGACCTTTCTGGCGATCACCGAGACGCTTTGTGCAAGCATACCGAAGAGGTGCTTCGTGATTTCGCGCAGGCGCTACAAAACGAGGATTGCACCTGGTTGAGTCTTCAGACGCTGATGAAGCTTCTGGATAGTCTGGCCGAGGAAGGCACCCTTGCGAGGCCGCTCGTTTCCTTCGACTGCTTATCTGCGGTCAGGGTCGTCCTTCATAGGATGAAGTATCAATGCGGATACGACGACTATGACAGTAGGCGTCTCAGGGAGTGCGAGTCCGCGCTGCAGAAGCTCGAGTCGAAGGTGCACAGCTGTAATCCTTTCTCGCCTCACGGTCGCCACGATCGCGCGCACTCCTCCACGGTGCCGTCTCCTCCCATAGCAGGCGCCGTCGGGCCAGCCACCACGTCCCAGCTCCAACCACCCGAGCCGCAACCCATCCAGGGGCAAGCAGTGAGCAGCGGTGAGCCTTCGGACCCTGCGGATACCGCCAACTCTTCCAACCCCGGGGTCGCCTCTTCGGTCTGACGTATGCTTCGGCTCGCGTCCTGGCTCGACCTCCACGTCATGAAGGCGTCCATCAGATGCAGTACAGGAGCCTGCGGAGGGCACGAACTCGGTGTCATGAACCCCTGAGGTGGCGAGCCGCATGGAGCTCCCAAAACCGAGCTTACCTCGTCATCTACTCTGTCTTTCATCTCGCGCACCGACAAAGCCTCGACGTCGCAATCCTCACCGTCGCACTCCCTCCCAAACTTGAACCTGATCAGAAGGACGACGTTTACCCTTCTTCTCCCTCGAAGCTCGAAGCCTCAGTGTCGAGCCTGTCGACGATCCTGCGGGTACCTCGGTATTTGCCGAGTCTCTCCCACTGCCCTACAGTGCGCGAGATGAAGGCGCCAGGTGTCATCCCGTGGCCGGAACGCGCTGGCAGCGATCCATCTCGGGCGCACGCCGACTCGCGTCGCTGGTGGCTGGCGGACCGTGATGCTGCCTCGCATTAGGAAAGTTGCGTTACATGACCATTGTACGTACCCCCTCGTCTGATTTCGCACTCCTCTCGCCTTCCGAATTCCATATTCACCACGCGTTCCAGCTCAGATATGTATGCTCAGCTCTGTACTGTTACTATTTACGAGCTTCCAAGTTTTGTTATACGCCTCTCGATCTCGCGCTGTCCTGTACCTCGCGCTGTCCTCTCCTGACTGTTCTGTATCCACGCCAGTCCGTCAGTTTCGCGGTGTCGTGCTCGATTTCCTGTGTACCGGCTGTCCCCGGATCGAGCCCTCTACTCTGCGTCTCTCCCGATAGCTCGCTCTCCTGCTCGTTCGCTTCGTCAGATACGTCTCTTGCTTACCATCGCTATGATGTTGTCTTGAACCGCAGTGTTCTCCAGCAGTCGACTGCCCAATACATATGCCGCTTGCCTTAATCGCCGTGAGCGTTCTCGCAAGACGTACCGGGACGAGGATGTTGGGAGAGGTGAGGTCAACCGCTATCGACCGCTAAGAGTTGCGGTGTCGCGGAGAGACCTCCATGTATGGAGAACGTCTCGACAGCATCATCGGAGCGAGGATGGGCTACCCAGTGGTTCACCTGTACGACCAAGTGCACCGCGTGCGTGGCCCGCAGACCCGACCGCATTCGCGTCGTGATAGCACGCGAGGTCCCTCGCTCCGGCGCCGGCGTGAATGCCACCGAGGCTCTACATAGGCTCGCCGTCGACGTGGACAGCCGGGTTGTCCTGACATGACCGCCCGGCTAAGACCTGTCGGTGTCCGCGAGGAACGCATAGGCGGCGGCGCGCACTGACGGGACGTCGCTACGCACGACCTCGTTCGCCGGGGTGCAGGGCGGCGAATTGGGTGTGTACAGGCCCTGTGAGTCGTACTTGGCGCTTCTGCTCCGCTGATGGGCGGGCGCCGGCCGGGTGGTCGAAAGTGAGCAAGCCGTGTGGGGGGCAGAAGGGCGCATAGCCGTTGATGTCCCCCACCGCAAAATGTCTACGCAGATCCTGCGCAGCGTCGTCTCGTCGGTGCTGATGCTCTTCCACAGAGGCTCGTGGAGCGAGGAAGAGGCGGCGTCAGCGTGCCAGACCTAGCCAGGATCGTCTCGTCTGATACGGGCACATACCGCATGATAGGGCTTAACCTGCGGGCACCCGGACCGCTCGTGAAATGAGATTCATCCACAGGGACCTACTGTAGACAACCAGGGAGGCCTGTCAAGAACGCGTCGGTTGGAGACGCGTCGATTGGGCTATCGAACGCTTCGCCTCCAGAAACATGAGTACATACCTCGCCATTGAATTTGACTTTCACCGCACCGCGACTGAGGCGCAATGCAGTCAGTACGAGGTATGTGGAGACGTGCTTGGAGGGGTTCCAGAGGGCTCGGATGAGCGAGTGTAGGAGGAATGTATCCGTGGCTACCCCCCGAACGCAGCGGTGGAGAGGTGCGCGCGGGACCGAGACGCACAAAGTATCCGTCCAGGCTTGCTTGCGTTCTTGGCCGATGATCTTCGCCGCGTGTAATTGAGTCTCGCTCAATGCTCTGATGATGGCAATCATCTAAACAGAACGACAGTGTCAGCTGCTCAGGAATGCGAGGACGAGCTTAGTAGACCCGACCGTGCTCACCTTTGTCCTCGCTGGGACATTGTCGCGGAAGACGTACACCGGCTGGCATAACGGGAGAGTTGTGCTTGATCTAATTGTATGGGATGCTCGACGTCAACTCTGCAGACCATGCCATTAGTTGAAGGCATACAATTAATCCAAGTGTCGCGCACAGAGAAGGTGAGCAATGCCGTATTTCAGGGACCTTGAGGATGCGCTTATAAAAGAGAGGACGATGGACGTTGAGCGGGATGAGAGCTAGACGCTGCGCGAGTTTGGCATGGGCGCGCCATAGTGGGAGAGAATACGTACTGTGCTCACTACGACTGATATCATGTTGTTCACTACACCTACAGCTCGATCACCTGCAGCTCTGCCCGGCACCAATGACTCAACTGACCGGAACCAGAGCGCGCTTCCGACGATGCACGGCGATGGATGTCTTGCGACTACGGTGACCGTGCGGCGGTGGGACTTGCCACTGTCTGTGGGGCGTCGTGGTTGGTCGCAACTTCGTAGTCGTGACTCACTGTGCCTCTGCAGCACTGCAGGTGGCGCGTCCAGGGCCGGACTTCCCGGACCCACACCGTCGCAAGCGCCGAGGGACTCCGGACGGAATGCAAGCGCCGGTGACCCAAGAGGGGTGTGAGATCTGAATCGGGGACACCGACCTCTTAGACGCCCGACTTTTTGCGAATTTCCCAGCTGCGTAGCTCGCCCAGTTCGTCGATTGAGGCCTCGGGACCCCCCCAAAGGGGTCCTATTTTCGATATCTAAGAAACGTTCTGTGTAGGTCGCATGGCGGAAAACGCCCTCAGTGAGGAGTTAGAGGGGGGTAAGATTATTTCCTTTCTCGGACGGATTTGGAGTCGTCAACTTCTTTCCTCTCGCCTGGTCTCAAATCGCATTCGCTTAACTTCTAACCCCCCTAACCCCCCCTACAAATCTATGTCTCAGAATCGAATGGTGCAAGGATCATGCAGATTGGTGAGGAAGTGAGGGAGCTATGGCAGGACCCCTGACAATGGTAGGCGGACCTTCAGGACATGACCGGACAAAATGGGGGGTCCCGGACCCCCTATGCCTCTTCCAGTCCGGACAAAAACCGGGCTAAATCCGCCAGGAACCCTCTGAGAATACCGGACAAACCGACCGCTCTGTGGGCTCTGAGGGATTTAGCGCCCGTGAAGGCCGGAAGCGCCGGAAGCCTCAGCACTTTGACCGGACATTTCCGGCGAAAAAAATGGGTCAATGCCTCATCAAATCCGGACATTTATGGCGGAAGAGGGCGATTTGATGTCCGGACATTTTCTCCAGATTTTCGAAATTGCTGAAGAGGGTTCCCCTACCATTGTCAGGGGTCCTGCTATGGCCCCATCAGTGCCAGATCGAGGTCAGTGTCGGGCGCTTGGATTCCGCCCCCCTCTTGCGGTGACCTTCGGTCTTCTCGGCGTCGTTCTGCCCAGAGTCCAGCTGGTCCTCTGTCAGTGTCTCCTCGTCACCCCGACGTCCGACGTCCCAGCAGTGCTGAGCAGCCTCGCTTTGCTTGTCGTCCATTACTGGCCGAATTTCTGGTCTGGGGTCTCCAATACTGCGACTGAGGCGGTTACTGCCATCGCGTCCAGTCCACTGCATCTTCCGACCCCGAGTCGTCCTCCATTCTCGCTCTCGTCTCCTCGAACATCGAGCCTGCATCGTGCACTGCATCTGCACATGCGTACGCAGCTCAATCTCTCCGGTCTGCCTTGCTGCGATCTCTTCGGCTGATCGCCAGCACCCTCGCTCAGTCTCCGTGGCGTCCCCTGCTACAGTCTGGTAAGACTCCGCCTGTCCTGCGTGCATATACGCTCTTCCTGTAGCCTCTCAAGATCTCACCGACTGGTGTGTTCAGAGCACTGGACGAGACATCTGCTCCTTGATGTTGTCGAGGTTCTTGAGTAAGTGTGCTGCACCCTCCCCGCCGGCGTCGCCCTCGTTCTCTCCGTCGACGACTCTCGTCTGTCTATCCTCCCCAGCTGCTGCATCCAAGGCCGACTGCGTTCCCGGTGTTGTTCTCAATCACCCTTTCTTTTCACTCTTCTCGCGCTATGCGGACTCCTAAGACGGTCATTCTTCGCACGTCAAGCCACCGCGCCCGGTCTAACGCAATCTCCAGCGCGAGGAAGGCTCCTCTCACGCGCAATCTCGCTCAGTACGACCTCACTAGCCTGACGACTGTTTTCTGGACCTCGCCGTCAGTCTGGTCGACCGTATCCACAGATCGGCATCGCTGGACGCAATGGACCTGGGCTCATCCAGCTCAACCGTATGCTATCGAGTCGGCCCGAGGGTAGCATACGGTCGAGCAAGCGGACCCCCCCAATCCCTCTACCCCCATTCGAATCCCGCGTTCCACCTTGGACCCACCTGGGTATGTACGCATGCCTATGCAAGCATACCCCACGATCATTCGATGCTGAGAGCACGCGACCGCGACGGACGGCGACGCTGTGCGGCTCGCAGCACTGCAGTCGTCGTCAGCCGCCATGGGCTCCCAAATGTTTTAATTGGACTGTATATATTCCAATCCCTCGCTTTGCTCCACTTCGTAGCCAGCGCCGCGCTGGCCTGGTTCTCCGGCTGTCAGTTGTTCAGTACTCACCACCATGGCAGACGCTTCGCAGCTCCTGCGCGAACGGGAGCGAGCGACGCCCACCTGCCACACAGGCGCACGCGCGCGGTCATCCGGACGGCCAAATGTTCCACATCCTCACCGTACGGAGCGGTTGAGCAGCGCCTGGCGAGATGCACACCGCCACCATTCAGCGCTATACAGCGCTCGCCGGTTCTCTACGCTCCCCACCCGCTTACGGGCTCTCAAGCCCATGGCTCGCGCCATACACGGGGCCAGACCACGCTCCTCCATCAGGTCGGCTATACGGGCGACCGTGTTCTGGGAGGTCGCATCGGGCACCGTCGGAGTGCTCGTTGTGCTGTGCTGGTCTCGCTCGTCTCCCGTGATGACGCCGGAGCGAATGGCAGAAAACAACGCGTCGCTCGCGGCCAAGCCGCTCTGGACGCCCCCTCCACGTCGCCGCCGCGCAGCAAATACGTAGCTTCGCAAGACCAGGTTGACGGGGACAGGACCCGAGTGCGGCGCAAGCATCTGCTCCGACGCGCGCACGGCGGTCGTGATCGGGAACTTTGAATCACTTTACCGCTTCATCGTCACCGAGTTCATCTCGCACTCGAAGCTTGAGTGGTGGTCAAATATGACTTCCAGTTCCCGGGCGTCGACCGAGGTTCAAACCGTACGAGTGCCTGTCTTTCCCTGTCTGGTGTCCAGTACTGACTCAGAATGAAGGCAGGTCATCTGTCGCTCGGTCTGTCCTTGCTACGCGAGGGACGAGACGGTGGAGCACGGAGAACGCGTAAAGCTAGACTGCTGCGCCTGTGGCTGTGCATAGGCGTCGAGCTACTGGAGAGAGACAAATCAACCCCCAACAGCGGCAACCCTGCAAAGCTCGAGCGCGACACCGGGAAGACCTCGTCCTGCCGGGGCGCGTTACGGAATCAATACTTGCAGGAGTACGCAGGTCAAGCGGTTCGTATCTTGTGGTACCGAAAGTACCGCTGGTGCCGTGCTCATTGGCGTCGGATAGACCTTCTCTCGTCAAGTACGACGACTACGAATTACAGAGTGCACTTGTCTTTGTCCACGCGGGCGCCAAAGGGAAGTGCGCATGTTCTCAGGTGAGTCTATCAATGAGGTCCTGAAGGTTCGCATTGCCGGCAGCGAGGACTTGGCGTGCAGCAGACCTCGCGCGCGGCACGTTCGCCAGGCGGCAGCTCGAGACGAAGTGTGCTGCTGTCCGGGCGATGGCGGTTCAGGTGCTTCGCGGACGCCTTCAGATGCTTCATGCTCTGGACGTATCCGAAAAACCCAGGCCACTCGCAGCTTTAAATTTCGCCGGTCGCTACATCTAGCACATATACTGCGGACGTGTCGTTTGCATGGTATGCTCGTTTTCGCAGGCGACGCGAGGCATCGTTTGGCACGCGGGCCTACACCCTTCGAGTGCAGAACGATTTTTTTTTCGTGTCAACTCGATATCCGAGTGTGGGTCTGGCCCGGGGACCGGTCGTTGCATACTGCAGGACCGCTGCCTCGTTTTCTTGCGTGTGGCAATCAATTGCCGTGTCCTCAATTGAGTCTGTACACATCTCTCCGGTACCATGGGCGGGTGGGCCGTTTTTAACGCCCGCATGGACGTGGATTGCAGGTTCCTTGGACACTCGAGCGCCTCGATCCGCCGGCCTTTCCGTCTCACCGGTTGACAGTGCCATTCAGGCAATAGCTGCACACCGTGCGGCCATCTCCGTCCGCCAGCATTCAGATGCACTGTATGAACATTCCTCGTCATGGCTTGCCAGCCTGAGCGTAGTGAGTGTTATGCTAAACGTTCCTTGTGTTCTGCAGCGCTGTTCAGCAATGCAGTATTATACGGTTCAAGTATCGCCGCGTCGCACACGTGGTATGCCTCGTGGTGGACCGAGGAACTGCAGGCCGTCGAATGGAAGTCGAGAAGCCTGTCATAGAAGACAACTATGTACACCAGTCTGACGGCGCACTTGGATCTGCGGCGAGTCGATTGGCAGGCTAGCATCAAAATTAGCACTCCCTGGGGCCTCGCCGGAATCGCTCGTATCACATCCACTCTCCCTCAGGCTCTCGAGTCCGCGCCCACCCCCATCGTCGCCTCCCGCAGCCACGTCTGCTTCCAACCCTCCTCGCAATCCTCTCTGCTGAAGCGCTATCGCAGGTGTTATCACGGTAACAATGGCGTCCACGTTCGAGATAGAGATGAATCAGTACACGCCCGCTGCGGGCGCAATCTTGACCCCAGCACTTCCCAGGTCAGGACCAAGCCAGTCGTTGCTGTTTGGCAACGCAGAGTCTCAGGACGGGCAAGGCGGTGAAAAAGGCGAAGGACGGGCGCAGGAATTTAGCGAAGCATCGGTACGTTTTCCACTACCAGGCGTGCTAGCTCGTGCTCAGAAATCACGTCAAGGGACAGCCCAGCGGGCCCGATACAAGCGGACCGCCGGCCGCGCCGACTCGAACCTCGCTCCCGGAGGCCTGGAAGCCTCCGTCCTATGAGGTATGTTCACTCGCATATCCCTACGCTTTGCTTTGGGTACTCATTGCACGACAGGAGCTGTTGGAGCAGCGGAAGGACCTGTTCACTGCGGAAGAGAAGGAGCAGGCATGGAACGAAGTCACCCAGATTGTCAAGACCTACAGCGACGAGATGATAGAGCGATGGAACTCGGAAATAGACACTTACCTTGTCTACGTGCGTCTTCATGATTGGTCTCTTCAGTCGACTTTTCTGATAATCTTGAACATCGGGGTACAACAGGCGGGTCTTTTCTCAGCCATCGTCACCGCTTTCAACGTTCAGTCATACTTGCCGCTCCAGCAGCAACCTGATCCTACCCTCGCTGCCGTCATGCAGATCTCTCTGCAGCTTAGCGGCCTCTCTATCAACACGCCGTTCGTCAACTCCAGTCATGCTCCCTTCGGAGCATCCGATGCAGCCCGTGCGGGTCCAGCGCCTGGCCCGCCGCCTGGAGCTGCGACCGTGGCGCTCAACACTCTCTGGTTCTCCAGCCTCGTCCTCAGCCTGTCGTCGGCCTCGATCGGCATCATGGTCAAGCAGTGGCTCAACGAGTACAAGTCCGGTCTGCCTTCAGGCTCTCAGAAAACCTCTCGAGAGACTGCGGAAACTCGAGAGAGCGCTCGACTGCGGCAGTACCGACTCAACAACCTCATCAAGTGGCGTGTGGACGTCGTTGTCCTCGCCATCCCCGTCCTTCTCCAGCTCGCACTCGCCTTCTTTCTCACCGGCCTCCTCGTGCTAGCCTGGACCCTCCATGACACTGTCGCGGCCATCACCACCATCTTCGTAGCTCTTCTTGTGATCTTCACCCTCGCCACCATTGTCCTCCCCTCGGTCAAGAGCAGCTGTGCTTATCTATCTCCCCAGGCGCTGGTCCTCGACACTATTTTCCAGACAACGCGGTACATCTTCTGCCGAACGCTTTACGCTTCTGCCTGGACAGTCCATAATTGGGCATTGTTGCGTCTTTATCGTGATGATGTCACCCTACGTCGACCTATACAGCTGGTTGAGCGCATCGCTATCGGGGTACAAATCTGGTGTCGGTGGAGCATTCCGGAGGGTACCGTGCCACCACGCACTTGGCGTACGCGCGAAAAGGAAGACATTGCCTGGTCGAGTGACTCCCTCGATTCTGACCTCTTCGCCATGGCGTACGACACTAGCCTCGCGGACCCAAACATCCTGGACGCTGCTGCAAGATGCCTCACAGACGCCAACAAGACGACCGTCATCCGGGCCTTCGATCGCCTCCATGCAGTCGCTGCAAAACACTTTGGCCCAACCAGCGCGGTCCGTCATGTAGTTGCCTCTGCAAGGGCTTCCTCCATCGTCCTGTGGTTGAATACTGCGCTTTCTGTGCTTTCGCAACCGGCTTGTGCATCCAAGTCGACTCGAGATCAACTGCAGCATTACTTGTACTGTATCTGGCATTCTGTCAGCCGTCCATCCCGCCTGCTGAGGCACATTCCAACTGGATTTTGGGCGTGCTCTTGGCTGCCATATGGGACGAGTCTTCAAGTTCACAGACAGAAAACGGCGCAAGTGACAGCGTGTTCAGGGTGTACCCTGGCACGGTGCGAACGGCACTGAGGGAGCTAGATTTCGATGGGCAGATAGGTGGTAAGGCGCTTCGCCACAGTGAGTGAGATGCTCGCTTCGATGCTCATCAGCTGACTCAAGTTGTGGTGTTTCCTCTTGCTAGTCGCTGCAGCGGTACACCGACGGCTATGGGGCGAAGCTCTGAATATGAGCTCAGGGGATGAGTTCTTCCCATCTACAGATCTAGTCCACATCCTCGTGAGATGTCGGACTAGGATGATGACGGCCCCTGATGCCTCCGAAGATGACCGAAACACGCTGTGCACATATACCGAAGAGGCGCTGGGTCAGTTCCAGGCGGCGCTGGGAAAGGTGGATTGCAACACTGTCACCTGGTCTCATCTTGGTGCGCTGGAGAGACTCCTTCGTACTCTGCACAACGAGCACACCCCTGCGAGGCCACTCGTTCGCATGGAGTTTATACTGGCCGTCCGATATTTCCTCAGTACGGTGAAGTCTCGGTCCGACTTGGACCGTTACGACCGAAGCAAAATCGAAGAGTGCGAAACCAATCTGAATGGACTCGAGTCGATGATCCAGAGCGACAACTCCCTTCCCCCGGCGACAGGATTACAGTAGGTATTCCTCTCGTCACGAGGCGCTTTGAACACTGCTCACCTCCGTCCTCTCACTTGTCCCTCAGCTCGGCCGCCGTTCGCGCAGTATCATCATCGCAGCCCTCAACTCCATCGCACCCAGTCGAGGAGCATGCGGAGCGTAGCTCGCGCTCTGCCAGGTCCACCCGCTCCGATCACGATGACTGCAGCCCCAAGCCTACCTCATCTCAGACTGGTCTGACCTCCTGCTCATCCGCCGCGGCTGTCTTTGCGTCGCAATCACCACTATCGCACCCCGTCCAAGAACACGCCCTCGAGGACGGCCCTGCTGACCGCGTCAAGCCTCCGGCTCGCAAGGATCCCGCGCACTTCATCGCGGAGTCGTCTTCTCCCACCGTCCCAGCCGCCATCTCGCCGCGGCAAGCACGCGAGTCGCAATCCGTCCAGAAGCATGCGGAGAGCAACCGTGGCCATTTTGACCGTGCAAACACCGCTGTCCCCTCCGACCCAGGTCTCCCCTCTCAGGCTTCGTCTGACGCGCGCTTCGACTCGCGTTCTGGCGCGGCCTCTACGTCGCAATCCCATCCGTTGCATCACGTCCAGACGCAGGCCGAGGACGTGTCGAGCGCTGCCAACCCCAATCCCTCAGATTCCGTCGAGCCCTGCGAAGCGTCCAAATCCGATCCTCCCTCGTCTTCTGGCCTTGCCTATGGCAGCTCGCCCGCCGGCTTATCCTCGAAGTCACGGTTCGCTCCAGCGCCCCCGCCCGACGATGAGCAGAAGGACAACAACTTGCCTTCTTCCCCGGCGACTGTCGAGACTGTCGAGCAGGCTTGCGACACTCCTCACCCGCAGGCTGTGTGCACCTCCGCGTCCACCGAGTCACTCCCACCGCCGAACAGTGCGTGAGAGTGAGGCGGCGCGCGGCGTCATCGATCATCCCGCGGCCTGAACGCGCCTGCAGCACTCCGTCTCGGGCGCACGCGGACTCGCGTTGCTTGCGGGCCGACGCCGCTCTCTCAGCGTTCGAATTTGATTCTTTCCATGGCCACTCGACGTACTAGTACACGCTCATCTGTTCCCCGGTCTTTCTGCCCCTCATATTCGCGACGCGTTCAATCTCAGACATTTATGCTCTCCTCTGTATCACTAGTTGTAGTTTCCTAACCCCCCCCCCCCTCCCGTCTCGATCTCGTGCTGTCTGTCCTATACTGCACACCCTCTCCTAACCTTTTTGTGTACCTGCCAGTCTATCGCTTTGCGGTCTCAGGCTCGTTATTTCCCTATGTACTTACTATCCGTCCTGCGGCGCTCTCCACTTCATATCTTGCAGCAGCTCGCTCACATCCTCGTTCGCTTCCTCCGATACCTCTGCCCCTTACCGTTGTTGTGATGTAGAACGTTGCGGTCTTCTCCGGTAGTCGACTTCACGTTATATATATACTTGCTGTATGCTCCGTCGACTTGCTCCCTAGACATAGCAAGCACGACTGAGACAGGCGGGGTCGGCCGATGAGAGTCTCAGTCGCGCGCACGCGTGTAGACCTGCATGTACTCAGTGTGTCTTCACAGCGTCGGGGCCAAAATGCTCATCGCGATGATACGCATGTACGTCCGCGTGCGGGGTGGGTGCCGCGTCTGGATCGTTCGCGTTGTGATGGCACGCCAGGCCCCTCGCTCCGGCACCGGCGTGAAGGCCGCCGAGGCTCTAGATACGCTCACCCGCAGAGGTAGACAGACGGGTTGTACTGACATGACCGCCCCCCCAAGATGTGTCGCGGTACGCGAGGAACGCATAGGCAGCGGCGCGCATTGACGCGATTTTGGTCCGCACGAAACCTTAATCGCCCGGGTACAGGGCGGGTCGCGCTTGTACGGACCCTCCGAGTCGAACTTGGCGCTTCTACTCAGCTGATGGGCGGGTCGTCAAAACCGAGCAAACTGTGCCGAGAGACGTGGGCGCAGGAAGGACGTAGTGTCATAGATGTGCTCACTCTCGATATGTCCGATAGGTCTCGCGCCGTGTTGTTCTATCGGAGCTGACGCTTCTCGGAAGGGGCCTGCGAGAGGGAGACGTCAGCGCGCGATACCTAGCGAAGAACGTCACACATACCGCACGATAGGGCTCACCTGCACGCAGCCGGAGCGCTCTCGAAACAGAAGCTCATCGACAGAGACCTGAAACACTTCAGGACATAGGTGCAGGATACGTTAGTAGGGCCATCGAGGACTCCACATCCACACATGTGAGTGCGTACTGTACCTCGCCTGCAGATTTGACCATCCCCGCTCGGCAGCTGAAGCGCAATGCAGGCCCAGCAGGAGGAATCGTGTGATGAGCTTCGTGTGGGTCCAGAGGGCTCGGACGAGCGCATGCGCGAGGTATGTAAACGTGGCTACGGCGCGAACACAGCGTCAGGGACGTGTGCGCGAGGCTGAGAGGCACGAGAAATCTGTTTCTTGCTCGGCGCTCTTCGTTGCGTGCGGCTGAATGCTATCAAATCCTCGATATCAGTGGATGGAGGTGAACCAATCAACACGGCAGTGTCAGCTGCAAAGGCATGCGGGGATGAGCGTAGAGGACGACTCGGAGGCTCACGTTGGTCGCGATGCGGACGCTGTCCCGGAGGACGGACGCTGCTGGCCCTGCAGTACAATCTCGCCTTTTTTTGAGCTGCTTGACAAAGACCATACCATCATTTTGAGGCGCACAATGAATGCGAAGTAGCGTTGCGCACCGTATCATGTTGAGCGGGATGAGGGCGAGAGGATGCGCGAGTACTTGGTCGGAACCAGCGAATGTAAGGCACATGCATATTCGACGAGAATACTGTGCATGCCATAATTATTGCCATGCGTTTCTCAGTACGCAATCCTGATATGCTACTAGGGTGCGATCGCCTGTGCCAAAGTAATCGGATGGAACGAGGACTGACCTGGACCGGCAGCACGTCTCGCGGTACATGCATAAGTGATGTCTACCAGCGTACGGTGACCAAGCCGCCTTGCTTGATGTGCACGCTGTGTTGTATTCCAGCTGGGTGCTGACTGTCGGGGTGAGTCGTGGTTGGTCGTCGAGTGCCTGCCTCTGCGAACCAGCGCGTCGAGCGGAGAGAGAGGTTGGCAAGCGCCGAGGGACTCCGGACCGACGGCACCCGCTGCTGTCCCTCGGTCTTCTCGGCGTCGCTTAGCTCGCTCTCCGTCTCCTCGATGTCCACCCCATCATCTCCGAGTCTCGGCACGAGCACTGAGTCTTCCTCGACGTGATACCGGCCGCCGTCTCCTCGAGCACCGAACCCATGTAGTCCAGAACTACCCCCGCATCTCTAATCTCCCCTACTCTCGCCGATCTGTCTTGTCGCCGTCTCATTGGCCAATCATCGACATCCCTCGGCCTCGACCTACTCGGACCACGGTCGCTCAGTCGCCGTGCTGTTGACGAGTCCTCCGGTACGTCTCTGCCCATATCCTGCGTGCATATATATGAGCTCGTCCTGCAGCCTCTCACTGACTCTACTCCAGCACATTTCTGCCCCTCCGTGCTGGACGGCCCCACCCTCTTCATCCTCGCACCCTCGTTCTCTCTGCTGACGACTCGACTGTCCTGGCCGCCCTCTCCTGCCATCTTCTGCATCCTAGCTTCGCTCAGCCAGAGCCCCTTGAACCCGGCTGTCCGTCATTTCAACCGTCTCGTCCTCGGTCCACTCTGCTGCACTCAGCTCGTCCTCTGCCCTGTGTCAAACCCCTAACCTCCGCATGTCAGACCACCATGCTCCAGCGTAAGGCGAATTCGAGCGCGAGGAACGGCCCTCACCCGCAATCTCATTCAGTACGGCATCACTAGCTCTGCAGTCGTTCTCTACACCTCCCGGTCAATCCGGGCGAGCGCATTGACATCGCCCCCCGCAACCGGGCTAGCTCGTCTATCTCAACCGTAGACAATCCAGTCGGAGCGCTTGCCATAGAATCCAGTAAGTGTACACCCCATTCGCTCTGCACCGGACTAAGTGTCGCATTGAACTCGAGATCGGTTGAGGTATGTGCACACTCGCGCGTGAGGCATCTTCGTGCCGTCCGTCAAACTGAGAATATGCGACTGCCATGGCAGACGGCGGGTACTGCGACTCACAACACCGCGCGTCTCTTCTATTCCCCCGGGCTCTACTTGGTCTCATTATATTAAATCCTGGATCCACGGCAATCCCTCGCATAGCACCTCATCACGAGGAATTACAGAGCCAGTGCAGTGCAACTTTTGTCTTCGTTCAGCACTCGCCACCATGGAAGACGTCGCACAGCTTCCGCATAAATCGCGAATCGCGAATGGCTATGACACCCACCTGACGCGCACGCGCACGCGAGCCATCGTCCAGAGGGGCACATATCCCACGTCATCGCCGTAGGCATCGTTCAAGCAAGGCTTGGCGAGGTGCGCGCCGCTGCGCGTTTTGCGGCGCTTGCCGTTTCTCGACGCTCCCCTACCGATGGTGGGCTCTCAACCCGGGCCAGCAACTCGTATGCATACACGTGGCCAGACGGTTCGCCTGTGTCTCCTGTTGCGGACTTACCACACAGTCTCGCTCGAGACAAGTGGCCTCCGCCGACGGCGACGTATACTGGCCATTTGGTCGGCTCGAGGGCACAAGACCTTCTGGGAAGTCGCATCGGATCGTAGGGGTGCCCGTCGTGCTGTGCTCAGCCCCGCTCGTCTCCCTCACCGACCGTATTTTTTTTCTCCGTGATCGAGCCATGGAATGACGCGAGAGCAAACGGCACGCGTCGTCATGGGCCAAGCCACTCTGGACGCGGCGTCCGCCGCCACGCGAAGCGGCATGCCTGTCGGTACTAGCAGGCAGATCCGACGACTTCAGGAGAGTACGGTGCGAGCATCTGCTCTAGCGTACTAAAGGAATTCTCGCCCGCGGCATGCGACGATCGCCGTATGCCCGCATCTTCTCCGAGTTCGAATAGAATAGGACACGGCGGTGTCCAAAATAATCTATCGGTCCCCCTCCAATGCACAAGCCGAAGTTCAAGAAAAGGATAGGGCGCTCTGAGGCTTCGACGATGTGAGTACCCCCCTCCTTCCGCTTCCGCACTGCACGGTGTGATGAAGTACGGGTAGAAGCCTTCCGCGTTCAGTTCACCCTGGGTAGAAGAGGAGGGAGATGATAGTGCGGGGCGGCGAAGCTCAACCCTTGTGGGCCATGGATGCCCAGCCGCTTGGGCGATGCTCGAGCGCGACGCCGCAGGTGCCCTCGTCTGGTGCGATATACAGTACCTGAGCTTGGACCGGCTCGGAGTCGCACAGGTATCGTAGGCATGCGCGCATTGCTGATCGACCGGGCGTCCCAGCAGGCCCCCACCGTGAGGTTGAAAGAGAAGCGCCGCGCGTCCGCTCTGTGCGCGAGACCGTCAGAGACATCCGGCGTAATCTCAGGCAAGTGGGCGACCGAAGTCATTCAGGCGGCAGGGGCGCAGAAGGTGCGCCACGGGTGCGGGGATGGAGAAAGTGCGTTACTATATTGCAACACGGAAGGGTGACATCAGGTTCTGCAGCGCCTCTGAAGGCTGTGCTCTTGGGGCTAGAATACAGGTAATCACGAAGTCGTATGCACCGCGATCATCTCTCGCCATGAGTTATCGGGCCTGAGTGAACGACATGCTCACCGTTCCTCATACTCTGCAGCGCTCTTCAGAATGTGGCAGTACTATGTGCCTGCCATGTATCGCCCGCGTCAGATGTGGCGTGCCCTCGTGGTGGACCGGGGAACCGCAGACGTACGTGTCTGCTATACATCGAAGAACAGTTCTCTACAGCGGTCTGACAGCAGCCTAAGGTTTTGTGTCTGCGGCGAGTCGTGGTGGACCGAGCATCAGAACATCGCTGCCTTCGTTGGCAGCCTAGCATTCAGACCATCATCCCCCGAGCCCACGCTGCCATCCCTCATCTCACGTCCACTCTTGCTCATACTCTCAAGTCCTCGCCCACGCATCCTCTCCCTCACCGCTTCCGACCCTCCTGTTCGCAAGCCTCTTTGCTGACGCCTTAGCGCAAGCTTCACTGTCACCACTGTCGCGATGGCGTCCCCTTTCGAAATAGAGATGAACCAATACACGCCCGCGGCGGGCACAATCTCAGCCCCAGCACTCCCAAGATCGGGACAAAGGCCGCCGTCGCTCTCTGGCAACGCAGAATCCGAGGGCGGGCGAGGCGGCGATCAAGGCGAAGGACGGGCGGAGGGATCTAGCGAAGCATTGGTACGTTCTTCACTACCAGGCGTGCCAGCTCGTTCTGAAAAATCACGTCAAGGGACAACCCAGCGGGCCCGATTCAGGCGGACCGCCCGCCGCGCCGACTCGAACCTCACTCCCGGAGGCCTGGACACCTTTGTCCTACGAGGTAAGGCCATTGGCAGATTCCCACGCCGTGCTCTGGATATCCATCGTACCACAGGAGCTGTTGGAGCAGCGGAAGGACCTGTTCACGGCAGAGGAGAAGGAGCAGGCGTGGATTGAACTTGCCCAGACCGTCAAGACCTACAGCGATGAGATGATAGAGCGATGGAATTCGGAAATTGACACTTATCTCGTCTACGTGCGTCTACATGATCTTCCTCTTTGGTCGACTTTCCTGATAATCTCGAACATCGGGATACAACAGGCGGGTCTTTTCTCAGCCATCGTCACCGCGTTCAACGTTCAGTCGTACTTGCCACTGCAACAGC
Organism: Pilatotrama ljubarskyi; assembly: GCA_022385805.1. Taxonomy (NCBI): domain Eukaryota; kingdom Fungi; phylum Basidiomycota; class Agaricomycetes; order Polyporales; family Polyporaceae; genus Pilatotrama; species Pilatotrama ljubarskyi. Next base: position 18,664 of record MU277805.1, read on the forward strand.
AACCTGATCTCACCCTCGCCGCCGTCATGCAGATCTCTCTGCAGCTCAACAGCCTCTCCATCAACCCTCCCTTCGTCAACTCCACTCACCCCGCCTTCGGATCGTCCGACGCAGCCCATGCCGGTCCAGCGCCTGGGCCAGCCGCTGGTATCGCGATTGTGGCACTCAACACGCTCTGGTTCTCCAGCCTCGTCCTCAGCCTCTCGTCGGCCTCGATCGGGATCATGGTCAAGCAGTGGCTCAATGAGTACAAGTCAGGCTTGTCTTCAGGTTCTCAGAAGACCGCTCGGGACTCTCAGGAAACTCGGGAGACTCGGGAGAGCACTCGACTGCGTCAATACCGACTCGACAACCTCATCAAGTGGCGTGTCGACATCGTCGTCCTTGCCATCCCCGTCCTTCTCCAGCTCGCACTTGCCTTCTTTCTCGCAGGCCTCCTGGTACTGGCCTGGACCCTCCATCACACTGTGGCGGCGATCACCACTGTCTTCATAGCACTCCTGGCGATCTTTACACTCGCCACCATGCTCCTCCCCTCGGTCAAGAGCAGCTGCGCATATCTCTCTCCCCAGGCCCTTGTGCTTGACACTGTCTCGCAAACAATGCGGTACATCTTCTGCCGAACGCTTTACGGTCTTGCCTTTACAATCTGGGATTGGGCGGACGGCTGTCTGACTCATGATGATGTAGCCCTACGTCAACCTTTACATCTCGTTGGGCGCATCACTGGGATTGTCAAACTTTGGTGTCGGGGGAGTCGGAACGGTCCGGACCGTACCGTGCCACCACGCTCCTGGCGTACGCGTGAAAAGGAGGTCATTGCCCAGTCAAGGAACTCCCTCGATTCCGACCTCTTCGTCATGGCGTACGACACTAGCCTCGCAGACCCAAACATTCTGGACGCTGCTGCAAAATGCCTCACAGACGTCGACAAGATGACTGTCATCCGAATGTTCAGTCGCCTCCATGCAGTCGCTGCCGGTCACTTGAATCAAGTTAGAATACCTATTCAGGTGGCTCATCATGTGATGGATTCCGCAAAGCTTTCCTCCTTCGTCCTGTGGTGGAACACTCTGCTTTCCCTGCTTGCAACACCACCCTCTATATTCACTGAGTCGCCCAACTTGTACTTGTCAGCTCTAACAGAACTCAACGTATACTGGACCCTGGGGATAACTGTGAACTATTTTACTAACTCACCCGACTGGCAATTGGGCGTGCTGTCAGCTGCCATGTGGAATGTCGATTCGGAGAGGTCTTGCACTGGAAATAGTGCGCGCCTCCCTGTTCTGGAGGAGTTGGTGAGTGTGGCGTGGATTCAGCTGGAGATGAATGGGCAACTAAGCTGCAAGGCAATCGGCTACTGTGAGTGAGATGTTCACCCTCCGCGCTCATCGGCTGACCGCAGGGGTGGGGCTTGGCATCTTGCCAGTCACTGCCGCCGTGAACCAAAGGTTGCGCATACTATATTCGAATATGGAGTTCCAGGAGGAGTTCCACATTTCTACGAAGCTAATCCACATGCTCGTGGTATGTCGGACTAGGATGATGAACACCCCTGACTCCTCTGACAGTGACCGAAACACGCTGTGCATGCATACCCAGGAGGTGCTGGGTGAGTTCCAGGCGGCGCTGGGAAAGGTGGATTGCGACACTGTCGATTACAATGACCTCATCACACTGGAGGAGCTCCTTCTTACTCTGCACAAAGAGCATACCCCCGCGAGGCCACTCGTTCGCATGAAGTTCATCTTTGCCGTTCGGAATTTCCTCAGCAGGGTGAAATTGTCTCGCTCTGACTGGCATGATTTTAACCGAGGTGAAATCATGCGTTGCGAACGCACGCTGGGTCAGCTTGAGTCAAAAATCCAGAGCGACAATCCTCTCTCACCAGCTGCGATGGAATCCCAGTACGTATCGTCTCTCACAATACAGGCTTTGATGGGGCTGCTGATCTTCGCCCTCTTGCCGTTGCCTCAGCTCGCCCGCCGCTGGCGCAGTATTATCATCACAGCTCCCAACTCCATCACACCACATTCAGGAACAGGCGGAGGGCAGCTCATGCTCCGAGTCCACCAAGTCCAATCGTGCAGATTCCGATGACTCCAACCCCGAGCCTACCTCATCTCATGCTCGTCTTGCTTCCACTTCGCGGGCTGGCGCGGCTTCCACATCACAACCGCACCTGTCGCACCCCGCCCAGGAACAGGCCGAGGACAGCGCTGCGGAGACCCCAAGACTCATCGACTCTTACGGTCTCGGCGATCGCGTGCACCCGTCGGCCGAGCCCTCTCCTCCCACCGCGGGCGCCGCCCCAGTCGCCACTTCGCAGCCGCACCCATCCGAGGCCCAACCCATTGAGGGGCGGACGGAGAACAGCCCTGGGAGTGCCGACCCCTCGAATGCCGCGAGCTCTTCAAATCCCGACCCCGCTTCTTCCTCTGACAGTTCCCTCGATTCGGCCAGTGCGCTGGGCACGGACTCTACGTCGCAGTCTCCTCCATTGCATCTCATCCAGTGGCAGGCCGAGGACCTGATGTCGAGTGCTGCCAACCCCAACCCCCCAGATTCCGCCATGCCCTGCGAAGCGTCCAAGGCGGAGCGTACCTCCGAGTCGTCATCTGCTCTTTCCTTCAGCTCGCGCACCGGCCTAGCCTCAATGTCGCAATCCTCACCGTCGCACTCCTTCACAAACGAGCCTGATCAGAAGGTCAACCCTTCTACTACATCGGTGCCTGTGGAGCCTGGCAACAATCCTGCATCTGCCGAGTCTCTGTCACCTCCCAACGCTGCGTGAGGGGTAGGGCATGAGGGGTCCTCCCGTGGCTCGAACGCGTTTGCAACGCTCCGTCTCAGGAGCGCACGGACTCGCGTTGCTTGTGGACTGGCGGACGACGCTGTCCCGGCGTCCGTATTAAACTCTTATACGCACACGCTCGTCTGTTTTCGCATTTCGCCTGCTTTCCGCGCTTCATATTCGCCATGTATGCTCTCCTCTGTACCACTAGCTTCGAGCCACCCGTCGCGATCTTGTACTGTCTGTCCTGTATTTCACGCTCTCTCCTCGCCGATCCGTATTCCTATCAATCCGTCAATTCCCAATTCCCGGTTTCACCCTCGATGACCTATGTACTGTCCATCCCACCGCGCTCTGTACGTCGCCTCTTCCAGCAGCTCACTCTCCTGCTCGTTGCCTTCGTCCGATATATTTCTCGCTTGCCCTCGCTATGATGCTCTTTTGAACCGCAGTTTTCTCCTGTAGTCGACTGTGTTGTATATATGCTTACCCTATCCGTAGTGAGCGTTTTCGTAAGACGTACCGAGGCGAGGATGATTGAGAGGGGCGAGGTCGACGCTAAAAGTTGCAGTGTCGCGGAGACCTCGATGAATGGAGGACCTCTTGACAGCGTCGGGGCAAAGATGCTCGTCGCGATGATACGCATGTACGCCCATCTGCGGGACGCGCGTCGCCCCCAGATCGTTCACATCGAGATAGCACGCCAGGTCGCCCGCTCAGGCGCGGGCGTGAATGCCGCTGTTCGCCGTCGACGTAGACAGCCGGCTTGTCCTGACGTCGCCGGCCGGGTCGTCAAAACTGAGCAAGCCATGCATGGGCAGCAAGCACCCACTGTCGTGCTACGTCTCCGCATGTCTTGCGCAGCGTTGCCTCGTCGAAGCCGATGCTCTTCGACAGAGGCTTGTGAGGGGAACATGAGGCGGCGTCAGTGTGGCAATCCTCGCAAGGACCGTCTCGACACTGCTGCATGATGGCGCTAACCTGGGCACATCCGGACCGCCCATCCAGTGAAGCTCGTCGACACAGACTTACATACTCCTGGACGCGGGTTAAAGGCACGTCAGTTGGCTTAACGGGAACTCCGCATTCATACATGTGAGTACGTACTGTACCTCGCCTGCAGATTTGACCATCCCCGCTCGGCAGGTGAGACGCGATGCGGGCCCCACACAAGGTCGGGTGCGACGGAATTTGAAGGGGTCCAGAGGGCTCGGACGAGCGCGTACGCGAGGTATGCATCCGTGGCTACGGCGCGAACACAGCGTCAGGGACGTGCGCGCGAGGCTGAGAGGCACGAGAAATCTGTCTTTTGCTCGGCGCTCTTCATTGCGTGCGGCGGAGTGCTATCGAATCCTCCATAGCAGTGGATGGAGGTGAGGTAATCAACACGGCAGTGTCAGCTGCAAAGGCATGCGGGGATGAGCGTAGAGGGCGACTTGGAGGCTCACGTTGGTTGCGACGGCGACGCTGTTCCGGAGGACGGACGCTGCTGGCCCTCCAGTACAATCTCGCCTTTTTTGAGCTGCTTGAAAAAGACCATACCATCATTTTGAGGCGCACAATGAATGCGAAGTAGCGTTGCGCACCGTATCATGTTGAGCGGGATGAGGCCGAGAGGGTGCGTGAGTGCTTGGTCGGAACCAGCGAATGTAAGGCACATGCATATTCGACGAGAATACTGTGCATGCCATAATTATTGACATGCGTTTCTCAGTACGCATTCCTGATATGCTACTAGGGTGCGATCGCCTATGCCAAAGTAATCGGATGGAACGAGGACTGACCTGGACCGGCAGCACGTCTCGCGGTACATGCATAAGTGATGTCTACCAGCGTACGGTGACCAAGCCGCCTTGACGTGCACGCTGTGTTGTATTCCAGGTGCGTATTTTCTGTCGGGCTGAGTCGTTGGTTGGTCGCCGAGTGCCTGCTAGGCCAGCATCGCGTCGAGGGTCGGTCCGAGTCTTCCGGAGAGAGACTCAGAGAGGTTGGCAAGCGCCGAGGGACTCCGGACCGACGGCAACCGCTGCTGTCCCTCGGTCTTCTCGGCGTCGCTTAGCTCGCTCTCCGTCTGCTCGTCCACCGGCACCAGCACCTCACGTCGCCTCTGCAGTTCCAGACACTGCGAAAGAAATATCGCATATGTATTCCTCCGTGATACCGGCCGCCGTCTCCTCGAGCATCGAACCCATGTAGTCCAGAACGACCCCCGCATCTCTCAGCTCTCCTACTCTCGCCGCTCTGTCTTGTCGCCGTCTCATTGACCAATATTCATCGACATCCCTCGACCTACTCGGACCGTTGCTCAGTCGCCGTGCTGTTGACGAGTCCTCCGGTACGTCTCTGCCCATATCCTGCGTGCATATATAAGCTCGTCCTGCTGCCTCTCACGGACTATAGTTCAGCACACCTCTGCCCCTCCTTGCAGGACGGCCCCACCCTCTTCACCCTCGTTCTCTCTGCTGACGACTCGACTGTCCTGGCCGCCCTCTCCTGCCAGCTTCTGCATCCTGGCTTGGCTCAGCCAGAGCCCCTTGAACCGCGTCGTCCTCAGCCCTTTCTCTCCGCTCTGCTGTGCTCAGCTTGTCCTCCGCCCTGTGTCAAATTCCTAGCCTTCGCATGTCACCACGTCAACCGTGCTCCACCGTAAGGCGATCTCAAGCGCGAGGGACGGCCCTCTCACTCGCAATCTCGTTCAGTACGGCTCCACTAGCCCGGCAGTCGTTCTCTGCACCTCCCGGTAAATCCGGGCGATCGCATCGACACTGCCCGCCGCAACCGGGCTAGCTCGTCTACCTCAACGGTACACCATGGTGTCGGAGCGCTTGCCACGTAATCCAGTAAGTGTATACCCCATTCACTCTGCAACGGACCAAGCGTCGCGTACCACTCGGGACCGGCTCCAGTTTGTGCACTCTCGCGCGTGAGGCGTCTCCTTGCCCTGCGTCAAAACTGAGAATATGCGACTGCCATGGCAGACGGCGGGTACTGCGACTCACAACACCGCGCGTCTCGTCGATTCCCCTGGGCTCTACTCGGTCTCAAACATATTGAATCCTGGATCCACGCCGACCCCTCGCATAGCGCCACATACTGTAAAGAGGAATTTCAGAGCCAGTGCCGCGTAAGCGTCGTTCTCGCGCAGCATCTGCCACCATGGACGACGTTTCGAGCAGCTCGTGCGGGAATCGCCAACGCGAACGACACCCACTTCATGCACACGCGCACTGCGCCACCATCCGGAGGTGCACATTTTCCACGTCATCGTCGTACGCAGCGGTTGAGCAAGGCATGTTGAGGTGTGTGCGCCGCCGGGCGTCCGTACTTTGCAGCGCTCGCTGTGCCTCGACGCTTTCCATCCGATGGCGGGCTCAACCGCTGGCCGACGGCTCGCGCGCGTACACGCGGCGAGACGGTTCATCTGTCTTTTCTACCACCGGCTCTCGCTCGAAGCAAGTGGTCTTCGCCGACGGCGACGTAGGCTCGCCATATGGTTGGCTCAAGAGGAGAAGACGTCGCCGCGCTCGTGCTTACGCTCGACCCTTTCCTCTCCTTCATAAATGGAGTCGTCCTCGGGGAAGGAGACACGAGAGAATACGCTGATGTGGATGGCGGAGGACAACACGTCACCCGCGGCTGAGCCGCTCTCCACGCGGCATCCTCGTCAATGCCAAGCTGCATATGTGTCCGCGTCGCAGGACGGCTTTGACGACTCCAGGCAGTATGGTGCGCACTCCGCTTGGGCGTAATTGTAGATCGTGCGCATGCTGAACGAACGAACTGTCTTTAGTCGCCTCGATACCCGCCGGTCTCAATCAAGTTGCTGCGGCTGCTGCTGCACCGTCACCTCGTCTTCCTTGTCTAGCAGTCATATACAATCTCAATCGAGTTTGTTCTCCTCTTCCGGTACCAGTACGAGTGGTTGGACCGTTCTCTCCACCTGCACGTACATGGGTTGCGCGTTCCTTCAATGCGCGAACGCCCCCGTTAATCACCCGGGTGCCTCCACCTCACCAGTCCATGGCCACAGCGGTATTCAGGCCGCAGAAGCGCACAAGCTGCGCCACGAGCGCGGTGATGAAGCAAGTGGCTGATTACATACGCACGAAAGGGCGACATGGGTCAGGTTCTACAGCGCCTCTCAAGGCTCTCCTCGTGGCGCTCGTATACAAGTGACTTAAGCCGTATGCACCGTCTCTCGCCATGACTTTGTCGAGCCTACATGGCCATTACGCTAACCGTTCCTCGTATTCTGCAGCGCTCTCCACGATGCAGTATCATGTACGTGCCATGTATCACTCGCATTGCAGATATGGCGTGCCTCGTGGTGGACCGAGAACCGCAGACCTCCGGGTGGAAGGCGCGAAGCCTGTCATGCTCGTATCTGATAGGCATGGAAGGACAGTCCAAGTCGTACAGCCGTCTGACAGCAGCCTTGTATCTGGTGCGAGTTATTTTGGGCCGAGCGTCAAAACATCCCTACCTGGCCCTCTCACCTACAAACGCATAGTAAGACGGCAGCATCCAAGCCAGCACCCCGAACGCACGCTGCAACCGTTCGTGTCACATACGCTCACGCTCACGCTCCTTCAAGCATTGTCTCAACCCATCACGGTAACCTCTGCTTCCAACCTCTCTGCACCCAAGCCTCTCTGCTGGACGCGCTACTTATCTGCACACTCATACAGTGACGATGGCGTCAGCGTTAGAGATAGAGATGAATCAGTACACCCCAGCGGCGGGTACAACTTCGATTCCCGCACTCCCCAGACCGAATCCGTCGTGTGTATCTGCGACAACGACTTCCCAGGCCGGGCGAGACGGTGACGAGGGCAAAGTACGGGCAGAGGAATCCTGCGTACGTTCTTCATTACCTGGCCTGCGAGCCTTCTCTGGAATCTCGTCTCGGGAACAGCCAAGCGGGACCGCTTCAGGTGGACCAGCGGCTGTAGCGACTGCCAGTTTTGCGAATGAGTCGCCGACTCGTATATCACTCCCAGAGGCTTGGACACCTCCCTCCTATGAGGAAAGTTCAGATCCCTTCGCCGTCTACTGGATGCTCATCGCTATCGACAGGAGCTGTTGGCGCAGCGTAAGGACCTATTCACTGCGGAGGAGAAGGAGAAAGCATGGACCGAGGTCACCGAGACCGTCAAGATCTACAGCGACGAGATGATAGAACGATGGAATTCGGAGATCGACACCTACCTCGTTTACGTGCGTCTCCACTATCGTCCTCTCCAGTTGAATCACCTGACAGGCTTACCGTGCGATATGGGGATCTAACAGGCCGGTCTCTTCTCCGCAATCGTCACCGCGTTCAACGTCCAGTCGTACCTCCTTCTGCAGCCCGCTCCGCCTGATCCCGCCGTTGTTGCTCTGCGGCAAATCTCCCTCCAGCTCAGCAGCCTCTCGATCAGCCCTTCTTTCGCTAACTCCACTTATCCTCCCGTCCACTCGACTACTAGCGCCCTGCCACCCGGCCCGCCGGTTGGTGCTTCCATAGTGTGGCTGAACGCTCTATGGTTCTCCAGCCTCGTCCTCAGTCTCTCGTCGGCCTCCATCGGCATCATGATCAAGCAGTGGACGAACGAGTTCAAGTCCGGTTTGCCTTCTGAGAAGATCTCTCGGGAGGCTCGCGAGACTCGTGACACGGCTCGACTCCGCCAGTATCGTCTGAATAACCTCGTTAAGTGGCGGGTAGGGGCCATCGTCCTAGCCATCCCTGTCTTTCTGCAGCTCGCACTCGCATTCTTTCTCGCGGGATTACTCGTACTAGCCTGGACCCTCCATTCGACCGTTGCGGCTATCACCACTCTATTCGTAGCTGTCCTGGCGATCTTCACCCTCGTCACCATGCTCCTCCCCTCGTTCAAGAGCAGCTGCGCGTATCTATCTCCACAGGGACTCGTCCTCGACACTATCTTCCAGTCAATGCGGTGCATCTTGTGCCGAATGCTTCATGGTGTTGTAGGCCTCATCTGGCGCTGCGCATGTCATCTTCGAGAGAATACGGGAGTCCATTGTAAACCTGTACAACTGGTCGAGCGCATCAGCTGGAGTGTAATCCTTTGGTGTAGTTTCCGCGGTCAGCCTGTTCGAATCGCACCTCCACGCACATGGCGTACACGCGAAAAGGAGGTCATTGCCAAGTCAAGCGAATCCCTTGATTCCGACCTCCTCACCATGGCTTACGACACTAGCCTCGCAGACCCGAACATCCTGGATGCCGCCGCCAGGTGCCTCGCAGACGCCAAGGGTACAACCGTCATCCAGGCCTTTGGTCGCCTCCACGCAATCGCTGCCGATCACATCCAAGTTGACATACTTGAGCCATTGGCTTGGCGTGTAGTGGAGTCCGCAAAGCCTTCCACCTTCGTCCTGTGGTGGAACACCATGTTCCACATGCTTGCGACACCACCCTCCATATTTACCGAGTCTTCCAGCCTGAAGTCGGCTTTGACACAACTGAAGGATTACCTGCAGAGAATTGGCTATGACTACTCACCCGACTGGAACTTCGGCGTGCTGTCAGCTACCATGCGGGACGTTGACAGATTTCACATCGAAGACAGCGCGAGTGACAGCATACTTGATGTCAATGCATTGGCGGAGGTGGCCCGGGCTCAGCTGGAGGTGGATAGCGAAATAAGTGGCAAGGCGATTGGCTACAGTAAGTGAGATGCTTGCTTCTATGCTCGTCAGCTGATTCAACTTGTGGTGCTCACTCCTGCCAGTCGTTGCGGCCGTGAATGAAAGGCTACGCGACAATCTGAATATGGAGTCCTGGAACGAACTCATCAGATCTACGATGCTAGTGCACGTTCTCGTGAAATGTCGGACGAGGATGCTGATGGCCTCTGACGCCTCTGAGGATCACCGGGAGACCCTGTGCATGCATACCCAAGAAGTGCTGGGTGAGTACGGGGCGGCGCTGGGGAACGTGCACGACTACCACATTGTCACCTGGTTTGGCCTCTACAAACTGGAGATGCTCCTTCTTGTTTTACGCAAAGACCACATGCCCTCGAGACCACTCGTGCGTATGGAGTTCATATCTGCCATCCGGAATTTCCTCCATACAGTGAACTCTCAGTCTGACTTGGACGATGATGACCGAAGCGAAGTCAAGGATTGCGAAAGCGCGTTGAGTGAACTCGAGTCACAGATCCAAAGCGACAGTCCTCTCTCCTGCGCCACGGAATCCCCGTAGTACGTACCTCTCTCTCTCTCTACGCAATGCGGGCTTTCATGTGGCCTTTTGACCCCTGCTGACATTGGCACTCTCACCTTTCCCTCAGCTCGCCCGCCGCCGTCCCGACCTCTTCATCACGGACGCCTCAATCGCACCCTGTCCAGGAGCAGCCAGAGGGCAACTCGCACTCTTCCAGGCCCTACACCTCCGATCACAACGACTCCAATCCCGAGCGTACTACTTCCTCATCCCCGACTGGTGTAACCCACAATTCGGCCGCCGGCGCGGCCTCTGCATCGCTACTGTAACTATTACACCTCTTCAAGGCGCAGGCCGAGGACAGCCTAGCCAAACCTCGGAACTCCGTCGACCCTCGTGCTCGCTGTGCACGTATACCGAAGCGTTGCTGGGTGAGTTCCAGGCGGCGCTGGGAAAGGTGGATTGCAACACTGTCACCTGGTCTCATCTTGATGCGCTGGAGAGACTCCTTCGTACTTTGCACAAAGAGCACACCCCCGCGAGGCCACTTATTCGCATGGAGTTTATACTGGCCGTCCGTAATTTCCTCTCTGGGGTGAATTCTCGGTCCGACTTGCAGAGCTATGTCCGAGAAGTAATCGAGAGATGCGAAACCAATCTGAATGGACTCGAGTTGAAGATCCAGAGCGACAACTCCCTTCCCCCGGTGACGGGATTACAGTAGGTATTCCTCTCGTCACGAGGCGCATTGAACACTGCTCACCTTCGTCCTCTCACTTGTCCCTCAGCTCGGCCGCCGTTCGCGCAGTATCTTCATCGCAGCCCTCAACTCCATCGCATCCGCTCCAGGAGCATGCGGAGCGTAGCTCGCGCTCTGCCAGGTCCACCCCCTCCGGTCACGATGACTGCAGCCCCAAGCCTACCTCATCTCAGACTGGTCTGACCTCTTGCTCATCCGCCGCAGCCGCCTTTGCGTCGCAATCGCCACTATCGCAGCCAGTCCAGAAACACGCCCTCAAGGACAGCCCTGTTGACCCCGTCGAGCGTCAGGCTCGCAACGATCCCGTGCACTTCATCGCGGAGTCGTCTCCTCCCACCGTCCCAGCCGCCATCTCGCCGCGGCAAGCATGCGAGTCGCAACCCGTCCACACGCAGACAGAGAGCGACCGTGACCATCTTGACCGTGTAAACACCGCTGTCCCCTCCAACACAGGGCTCCCCGGCTCTTTGTCTGACGTGCGCCTGGACTCGCGTTCTGGCGCGGCCTCTACGTCGCAATCCCAACCGTTGCATCACGTCCAGGGGCAGGTTGAGGACGTGTCGAGCGCTGCCAACCCCAATTCCTCAGATTCCGTCGAGCCCTGCGAAGCGTCCAGATCCGATCCTCCCCCGTCGTCTGGCCTTGCCTATGGCAGCTCGCCCGCCGGCTTATCCTCGAAGTCGCGGTTCGCTCCAGCGCCCCCGTCTGACGATGAGCAGAAGGACAACAACTGGCCTTCTTCCCCGGCGACTGTCGAGACTGTCGAGCAGGCTTGCGACACTCCTCACTCGCAGGCTGTGTGCACCTCCGCTTCCGCCGAGTCACTCCCATCCCCGAACGGTACGTGAGACTGAGGCGGCGCGAGGCGTGTTCCTGCGGCCTGAGCGGGCCTGCAGCACTCCGTCTCGGGCGCACGCGGACTCGCGTTGCTTGCGGGCTGGGCGGCGCCGCTGTGTCGGCGTTCGAATTTGATTCCTTCCATGGCCACTCTACGTACTAGTGCACGCTCATCTGTTCGCCCGCCTTCCAGATCTTACATTCGCCACGCGTTCAAGTTGAGATATGTATGCCTCCTCTGTATCACCGGTTTCGTGTCCCTCCGTCTCGATCTCGTAAGTACTGTCTGTCCTGTAGTTCACGCTCTCTTCCTATCGTTTCGTATCGCAGTTACGCATGATCCCATATGCACTCTCCGTCCCACCGCGCTCTCTACTTCATCTCTCCCAACTTTAGCTCGCTCTCATGGCGGTCTAACTTCGCCGCGCCGCGGTTCAAGCGCAACATCGGTTCAGCACGAGATATGAGGCGGCGGGCTTCGAAGGATTCCAAAAAGCTCGAACGGGCGAGTGCGGGGGGAATGTGACAAACCCGTCCCGGCTTGCTTATGTTCTTGCCCGGCGCTCTTCGTTGCGTGTGGTTGAACCCTACCGAGTCTCCCGAGGATGGCGGTAGCCTACACAACAGGACAGCGTCAGCTGTGTGCTAAGGCATGCGAGAGTGGGCGTAGAGGTCGAGGCTCACGTTGGTCTCGGCTGGGACGCTGTGGCGGAAGATGTGGGCGTGAGCTTGCTACGTCGATCCTGTGCCATACCGCTAGGTTGATATGAGACGAGGGATGACGATCTAGCATTATGCACTGAGAAAATGAGAGCGTTGCCGTCGCATAGGATGTTGAGGGTGTTCGGGGATGCGCTTGGGGTCTGCGAAGATAGTCCGGTCTACAGTGGATGCAATGAGGCCGCGCGGTTGCGTGTATCCCTCCTCGTTAACCGCCAAAGAGTTGTATGGGCGCGGCGCGGCGTATTTGACGAGAATACGGTGCCCGCTTGGGACCTGACATGGCTTGTTCAGTACGCAGTGCTTCAGTTCCGAGTCGATCGCGCGCACCGACTATGAGGACCGCCCTGGACCAGCAACGCTCATCGCGACACGTACATCACAGACACATGTCCTCAAACGTAAGCTGACCGTTCCGTCTCGACGTGCACACCGTCTATCCGAGGTGGATCTTGTATGTCGAGGTACGTGGTTAGTACTTTAGTCGCAAAGTGCGCGTCCAAGGCCGGTCTTCCCGGACAGACAACGAGGCAAGCGCCGAGGGGCTCCGGACATCTCGGTCTTCTCGGTGTCGCTCTGCTCAGTGCTCGCAGCTTGTCGCAGGCTCGTCTCCTCGTCCATCCTGAAACGCATTGTATCGAGCAGTGCTTACTGAACAAGGACGGAGCAGGGCCGCCTGGCGTGTCCCCTCTGGCTATGCACCATTTACCTCGACGCCCTCAGATCTGCGAGCGAGGCTGCCATCGCGTCGAGTCCACCGAATTATTTAACAACCACTCTTCGTCCATTCTGGCCATCGTCTCCTGGAGCATCGAACCTGCTCCGTCCACTGCGCCTGCACATGCGTGCGCTTTTGAATCTCTCCAGTACGTCTTGCTGCGAACTCATCGGTCAATCACCCTCCATCCACTCAGACCATCGCTCAGTCTCCGTGGCGTAGACCCGTCCTCCGCTGCAGTCAGGTACCTCTCTGCCCATATCCTGCGTACATACAAGTTTTTTCTACAGCCTCTCACTGACTATATCTCAGCACACAGGACCATATATCTGTTCCACGCCGTGTTGGGAGGGCCTTGATGAACTGCACTGCACCGTCGCCACCATCTTCACCCTCGCACCTTCTTTCTCTCTCTGCTGACGACTTGACTGTCCTGGTTGCCCTGAGCTCGTTCTCCGCCCCGGGCCAGTCCCCAGAGGCGGCTATCCTTCGCATATCACACACCGTGCCCGAGCGTAAGGCAATTTTGAGCGCGGGGAAGGGCCCTCGCACGCGCAATCTCGTTCAGTACGACGTCACTAGCCTGGCAGTCGTTCTCTCAATCCCGCGGTCAATCTGGGCGATCGCATCGACTTTGGCCGCCGCAACCGCCCTAGCTCGTCGCCTCAACCGTAGACCGTCGAGTCGGACCGCTTGCCACAAAATCCAGTAAGTGTACGCCCCATTCGCTCTGCACCGGACCAAGCCTCGCATTCCACTCCGGATTGGCCCAGGTATGTATGCAGGAGCACGTGATGCATGTCCCTACGATCTCTCGAGGCTGAGAACACGGGACTGCGACAGTCGGCGGGCGCTGTGCGGCTCACAGTACTGCTATCGCCGTCACTTGCCCTGGACTCTGGTCGAACAGATCCCAACGAGACCAAATCCACGCCGATCCCTCGGGTGGCACCGCGTAACGAGGAATTCGGAGCCAGTGCGGCGAAAGCCTCCTTCCCGTCCAGCACCTGCCACGATGGAGCACGCTTCGCAGCTCCTGCGCAAACGGGAGCACGCGTGCGCACCACCATCCGGAGGGACACACATTCCACATCCTCACCGTACGGAGCGGTTGAGCAGCGCGTAGCGAGGTGCACGCCGCCGCCATTATGCGCTACGCAGCCCTCCATTCCTCGACGCTCTCCACACGCGCTCGTGTATTCTCATCCCGGCGCTTGCGCGCATCCACCCGGGCACAGGGCACAGTTGGACGATGCGCCGGTATTCCCCAGGGCCGACTCTCGATCGAGGTAAGTGGCCTTCGCCGACGGCGACGTAGGCTCGCCGTTTGGTCGGCTCGAGGGCAGAAGACATTCCGGGAAGTCGCATCGGTCGAATCGTAGTGGTGCCCGTCGTGCTGCGCTCAGCCCCGCTCGTCTCCCTCACCACACAAAAATCCTGCCTCGGTGATCGAGACACGGAATGACGCTCGAGCGGGCGGCACGCGTCATCACAGTGGGCCAAACCTGGGCCACTGTTGACGCGGCGTCTGGGTCCAGGCGAAGCGGCATGCCTAACCGTACTATTGTATGTAACAGGCAGATCGGACGACTTCAGGAGAGTACCGTGCGAGCATCTGCTCAGGCGTACTCTAGGATCTCGTGCACGCGGCGTGCCGTGTGCGACAATTGCTCTCTCCTCGCATCGTCTTCGAGTGTATCTTGCACAGGACGCGGCGGTGTCCAGAATTCACTATCCGTCCCACCGTCATGTACGAGCCGTGAATAGGAAAGGACAGGGCGCGTTGAGGATCAGACCGTGTGAGTACTTGTCTCCTCCAACACAGCACGCCGTAATCATTGCGTATGATGAAGTCGAGTTCCAGCCTGTCACGTTGAGTTCAGCCCGGATACGAGAGGGGGGAGACGATGGCGCGCGGCGCCGAAGCTCAAACCTCAGTCCTCATGGGCCACTCGCTGCTCGCTGCTTGCCTGCTCGGCTGTTGCCCGAGGCCATGGATGTCGAACCGCTTGGTTCTGCGATGCTCGAGCGCTGCGTCGAAGGTCCGGGTGCAGTACATGTCTGTAATGTACCGCCCACATCGTACATATGGTGTGCCTCGTGGTGGGCCGAGAACCGCAGACCTCCGTGTCTGCTATTCATCGAAGAACGTTTCTTTACAGCCGTGTGAGAGCAGCGTTGTACCGTGTACGTGCGGCGAGTCGTGGTGGACCGAGCGTCAGAACTGCGGTGCGTGGCCCTCCGCCTGCCACGGCCTCACTGGCAGGCGGCTACATCCAATTAGCAACATCGCGTCCGCTCTCCATCGGCCTCTTCAATCCCCACGCACGCATCGTCTGCCCCCGCGGTGACCACTGCTCCCAAACCGTCCTCTTGGCAGGCTTTGGCCTCTCTTCTGGGCGCGCTGTTCGCAAGCTTCACCGTGAAGATGGCGTCAACGATAAACATAGAAATGCTTCAGCTCCCACCGGAAAGCACAACAGTACTCCAGCCACCGGGACTGAGGCCATCGTCCCTGTCTGGCACATCAGAGCTCGAGGGCGGGCGAGGGAGTGACCAGGGTGAAGGATGGGCAGAGCGATCTGGAGAGGCAATTGTACGCCCGTACACTACAAAGGCTATGAGCATCTTGCTAACATCTCACCTCTGGTTCAGCCAAGCGGGCCCGATCCAGGTGAATCACCGGCCGTAGTCATTGGTTCTACGAAAGCGCCGCGGACTCGTACCAAGCTCCTCCCGATGGCGTGGACACCTCCTTCCTACGACGTGAGTACAGATTTCCTGGCGATGCTCCGGATACTTATCGCTATCGACAGGAGCTGGTGGAGCAGCGAAAGGGCCTGTTCACTGCAGAGGAGAAGGAGCAGGCGTGGAACGAAGTCAACCAGATTGTCAAGACCTATAGCGACGACATGGTAGAGCGATGGAACTTGGAGATCGATACTTACCTCGTCTATGTGCGTCTCCACAGTCGTCCTCTTAGACTGATGACCCTGATGACCCTGACCGGCGGAATACAACAGGCCGGTCTCTTCTCCGCAATTGTCACCGCGTTCAACGTTCAGTCTTACTTGTCGTTGCAGCAAACAGCTGACCCTACCCTCGCCGCCATTCTGCAAATCTCTCTGCAGCTCAGCAGCCTCTCTATCAACCCTCCCTTCGACGGTCAGTATGCACGAGCAGCGCGTCTCAGGAGGCGCCCGTAGAGGAAGAGTCCGCTCGACGCACTCGTTTTCTCAGCCTGAGTAGTGTTATTCTTGAGCTACCATCCTCTTCCCTTTTGCTTGCTCTGTTGTAGCAGACATAGACCCAGGCACCCAGCGGGCCGACTTGCACCATGTCCCCGGCCCCCGGCGAAGCCCAGCCCCACATCAGTACTTGTGTAAAAGTCTGACGAGGTCTGACGCAGACCTCTCAGACCCTTCAGACCAGGTTTCAGACATATTCAGACTGGCCAGATGGTCAGAGCTCAGAGGTAGCAGGACGGCTGTTCAGACATTTAGAGTTTTCATGTTTTGCCCCTGAAACGTCCTTGTGGAGATTGTTAAGCCAATCTATGCATCCTTCTTACATATTCCACAGCTATGTGAAGTCTAACTCGACTACTATCGCCTCATATTGACCCCAAGTTGATGCATTCTGGACAAGCCATTTCATGCCATTGGCATCAATAGTTTCTTTCAGGAAGGCTCTGAATTAATTACAGAGTTTATACTACACATGTGCAAGGTGCTCCATGCTGCAATATGCAACGAAAGGCCCCTAGGTAGCAGCAGACCTGGCAGGTTGGACAAGTCTGAGGGGTCTGACTGAGAAAAGGTCAGACATGCCAGACGCTCAGAGATTTGCGAAAGTACTGATGAACCTACAGTAAGCCCAACCCACCGATCTCCAGTCACGCAGGGAATTTGAGGGCTACACCTCAGGCCTCAAGATCGCTACCCAGCGAGCGGACGAGGCTGGAGAACTTGGTCTAGTCGAAGAGCATCTAGGGCGATCAAGCTGGGGCGTGCGCTCGAGTCAGTACTGCGCCAACACCGCCGCGTTAGTCGCCTTCCATGCGTAGCGAGCAGCAATTTCGTCATCCCACGCTGCGTTGGAATGAGTCCGGTGGACGACTTGGACCAGGACTGCAGCGTATACGGATGTGTCGAAGGCGAGCCGCCATTGGCATTGTGCTTACCGTGTCCTCGTATCGGACTTCACGTTGGAGCCGCCAATGCAGGTATCGTGCATTCTTGAAGAGTGTATGAGCGATACCCGCTCTCTCTCGAGCTCGCGCCGTGCAGGCTCCCGTACGGATACCGTTCTACCGGTCACGCCGCCCGCCAAACTTGAATGGTTATCAAGCCACTCACGGGTGAAAGCAACTAGCACCTACGTAACATCATTCACGCAGCAACGCGTCCTGCAGCACGCTGCAAACGCGCACCCCGAAGATGAGTAGAGGGTGTTATGTAGGAGATATGAGGTAGGGGTTGAATCTGAATCGGGTCACAGTTCCTAACGCGCGGTGCCTCCGCCGCGCTACCTACTTGAGAGGATGGTGGCTTTGTACCGCGTGCTGTAGGTGCCGCCATGCGCGATTCGTAACGACGCTCAGAATGCTTATGAAGGCAAACATGAGGATCTTGGCTGGCAAACCAACCTTTTCCCGCTTTGACTGACGTCCGGCATGTCGCCGTCAGACTTGGATGCTCGACCCAGAAGCGGGAGATTGAGCTTAGATTTCGCTTGGGCCAGGCTGGCAACCCAGGAGGAAGATGATTTGTCCCATCGCAGCCTAAGCGCAGTCAGGAAGACGATGAGACGACGGCACCTCCGGATCCGGACCGCCCCTGGCAGAGTGAAGGAGGCGAAAAGCCTGGGACAAGCACGCACAGTGCTAACGCAGTGTCGGACTCGAATATACACAGCTGGATAGGGTCGACGGAGCTGTGTGGGTGCAATGAATCCTCGAAACATATATGGTACCTTCAACGCACGCGGACACTAACGCACACAGCCTAGTATGTAGCGACAGTGGTCAGAACTTCTGGATGTACTCAGGCATGAACCATCGTACTCACACACATCTCCGACTCGAGCGACGTAGGCAGCTATCATCACACTATCCCCAAGGATTCCACTCCGACGGTAAGCTTTCCCCGGAACCGCCTGAAGAGAGAAGCGACGTGAACACGGGTGAAGAGTGAGAGATGTAAATTGCTCACCAGTGATTTCCATTTTGCCAAGTTTGTCCGTGATGTACTTGTCCCCGAAATGCTGCATCCGCAAGCGGAACATGAGCCCATGAACCTGTTCTGATGAACTCTGAACCTGGAAGGCAGGAGCACGACTGTAAGCCGCACAAAGAGAGTCTTCAGTCTGTGAGCGAAAGACTATATTGCATAGATCAAGTACCTGTAAGCCGCACAAAGAGAGCTACAAGTACTTGGTAAGTAAACCATATATGTAAGCATAGATGTGTAGTACTTACTCTTCAGTCTGTGAGCGAAAGACTGAAGAGCAGGGGCAGAGAATGTCCTCCTTATATACAAGTCCAGAGGACGCATGAGTAAGCGAAGAAAGGAGGGCATGTGACCTAGCATACGATGAGTAAGACGATGGTGCGAGGATGGTGTAAGTATCGCACCATCGACTAGAACTATCTAGACGAGTCCATAGGGATCCGGAACAGCGAAGAACACACTGGAGAAGTCCAGAAGTGTCCGGAAGAGAAGTATCGTACAAAGAAACAAAAGAAACTATATATAGTAAGTAGGAACGTCCATGCTGTGTAACACAGCCACTGTGTGATCTCCGGACCGCGTATGGCCAGTACGCAACCCTGGAAGTTCAACACTCCCACTCGTTCAAGCTGTCGGATCCACCAAACCAATGCCTTTCCTGAAGCGATCCACAATAGCAAGCGGAACATTCTTGGTTAGAGCATCGGCAAGTTGATCCTCAGAAGCCACAAAAAATACCTCGACGCTACCTCGCTCGATCTCCTCACGAATGTAGTGGTAGCGGATATCTATGTGCTTCGTACGGCGATCGACAACGGGGTTGACAGACAAGAATATAGACCCTTGATTGTCCAAGCACATAGGCGTAGGACGGGTCATGTCGTCCCCGAGTTCTTCGCCAAACGTCCGCAGCCACGCCAACTGACGACAAGTATCTGAGGCAGCCTTGTACTCCGCTTCGGTCGAGGAAAGCGAAATGGTCGGCTGACGCCTCGATGCCCATGATATAGCACCACCTGCCATCAAGAAGACGAAGCCAGCGGTCGAATGCCGGTCGTCGCGGTCCTCACCCCAGTCAGAGTCCGAATAGGACAGCAGACCGTCGTTGGATGCCCCTCGGTATCGCAAGCAAAGATGCTTAGTCCCTTGTAGGTAGCGTAGGACATACTTCGCATAATGCCAATGCAGATCCGATGGATTGGCGTTGTACTTAGACAACCGCGTGAC